>VNJM01001035.1:0-153651 GCA_008042475.1 Drosophila kanapiae | reverse complement strand
GCTTGAGTTGGTGGTCCACCTTCTCCTTGTACCGTCTGGCCATCTCGTCGATCTTCAGCAGGGCGGAGTCAATTTTGATTTGGGCCAAGTGCACGTTCTCTTCCCTATCGGCTGCCTTGCGCTCTGCCTCTTTACGGGAATTATTCCGAGTGCGAGGCATTTTCCCTTCCAAATTGTTGAATCCTTGAACACCTTTGACCAGCTTAGACAAGGAACTCAGGGCTTGCTTGGGTAAAAACAAAATTACACAATGAAGAAGAGACTTGAATGCCCAAGGAGCGTGAAATCTGTGTTCTAAAACCATAAATACATTTATTAAAAATTTCATAAGTAAATATAAAATCAATAGACGGGACATTGTCCGCCACCTGTGGTTGCGCAGATGGCTTTAAGATAGCTAAGGCAGTTCTCAATGAAGAACAGAAGAATCATCCTGTTTAATAAACAAAATATAACACATTATTGTGTCCAAGAATAAGGAGAAGTAAGCACGAAATCGCCTGATAAATCTCTTGAGTGTCCTGAGCCGCCTTCCCCATGCGATGCAATTGATCAATCTATGTATGCTTTTCTGAGCTGATCAGGGTAGCCAGCGTCGATTTGTCAAACCTATCCACACCTCAGAAGCTCAGTGAGCTAAGCTAAGTCAGTCGATAATCAGTTTTCCCCAAGTGGTATCACCTGTGTCAGATCTGAAAGCCCAGTTTACTTTTGCCGACTGTGAAAAGTGTAAATTCTGAAAACTTGCTATAACTGATACAAGTGAAAATGGAATACGTTGTGGAGCGCATCGTAGACTGTCGTCGTCGCTCGAGATTGGTGAGTGCTCCGTGCCAGACTTGTGCCGTGTCGTGTCACTCCACTCGTGTCCATTTCCATCCGCAGATCGAGTACCTCGTGAAATGGAAGGACTTGGACGAGTCAGGGAATACTTGGGAGACAAGGCGTTCCCTCCTCTGCAAGGACCTTATTAAGAAGTTCGAGGAGGACAAGGTAAGTGGCACAGGTGCACAGGTGTATTCCAGCGATTGCTAATCAAACCTTCCTTCCGATGATCCATAGAAGGCGGCTAAGACTTCCCAGGATGCCGCCTCGAACAGCAGCGTCAAGGGCAAGTCTTTAACAAATACCTCAACCTAGAAAACACATAATATTGCAATAGTTCTTGTAATAATAATCCCTTCCTCAGACAAAAACAGAACTTCTTCCGCTGGTCCCGCTGGCGGCAAAGCAAAACGCGTCAAGGTGGTGAAGCCGAAGAAGGTTAAAGGCGAGAAGGATGCCGAAATGGTGCCGCCAAAGGTGGCCAAAACACCAAAAAAGAAGATGAAAGTATGACAACAAACAGTTCTCCTGTTTGGCAACTAAACGGAACCTAAATATATAAATACACTCGACGGTCCACTCACCCAAGAGTCCAACTTGTTCCTGAAACCAAAGCCTTATTCTTATTAATCTAGGCGAAGAGATATTTTCAGTCCTGCCATTTTCATATCCCTTGTTCCTGGTTGCCTTCTTTAGAAGCCCAAAAATGTGCTCAGCTCGTGATGGTTCAATGTCGTGAGCAGGGATCGGCGGCTGGGTCTGGGCTGGGTGTTCGCTCATTATGAGAGCGTGGCATGCAGTCTATCAAGCTATTAGCAGATGCCGGGAGCTGGAAGATGGCGGAGACGAAGCTCGGAAGCTGGCAGACAGGCCATTGGCAAGTCAAAGTGCAAGATGCACTTAAGCACATCCTTTATGGTATAGGGGTGCAAGGCCAAACAAGTGCGCGAAGCCATCAGCTGCGAATACGGAGCGCAACAGCGCAAACAACTACTTGAACAGCATTTGATTTTTCACAATTTTCGCCAAATTGGTGCCAATTTATTTTTCTATATCCCCGATGCGCAGATAGAGCGCGAATAAATAAATTACGCTGCATCGCAGTACAGCGTGGGGCGGAGGTTGGGTTGGTAACGTGTCGTATGCGTAATGTGCAATTATTTCCCTCTGCTTGTTTGCTGGCTGTCTCTGCGTGTGGGCTTGGCCTGATAGCAGATATGCTGGCTGCTAGCCGTTTATTATTCAATTTTTAATTAAAGATTCCACGCACACTCGTAAATTATGTGTTAAGCCCGCCACTCTAAGCTGAGAGCTCGCGCGAATTTCCACATTTTCCAGAATTCATTGCGGAAAACTTATGCTGGCTGGACCCGATTGCGCGATGACAAATGAATGGACATGCATGTGACGTCCCAGGATGTCCCAGGTAATTCAGTGCCACAAAGCCCCATATAAGCCCGGTTAATATAGTGTAAGGTTGATAAAGCCATCAAGAAACATTAAACTGAATTACGGATGGGTTTGATAAGGCAATAATGAGAGCACAAGCAAGTATTATTTACCGATATTATGTAAAGCTGTTTAAATACTTAACATTTTGTATTATTTTATTTTGTACGCAAGTTTCGATTGAAAATCTCCCACTGTTCTGAGGTGCTTGAGTTTCTCTGGTTTTTCACCCGCAACCTTTAAGATTTCAATCCATAAAATTGACCAATTTAGCTGTAAATTACAATACCTTCTGCGAGAGTGTACCGATTTCTAGCTGCTCCAGTGCGTCCATCTAAAAGGACACTCCCCGGCCATTTTGAATTGGTCATTTCTTGAGTCTGTCCTTCAATCTCCATTCCGTTCCGTTCCATATCGCAAGCCGTAAAACAAGGCGGGCCGTACCGAACCGAAGCGAAGCGATTGTCTGGGCTAAGCGCCTATCAGCAGCCATTGGGGGAAGCCTGCACTCCTCGTCCAAGGACCTTCTCCTGCTCCCAAGTCCTAGGCCGTAATTTATGCCTATGGCCCCAAAGTATGCATTGATATTTTGATGCAAAGCAGTTGAGTTAACAACTGACAGGCAGCTGGCACAGGACTCACAATCAGACCAAACTTCAGGGCAACAGGAGCAGACGGAGGAAGGATCCGGCAAAAACTATGAAAGTCTAAAGTTTTACATAACAAGCACAATCCGAGGCGGGACAAGGCACAACGACACGAGCTACAAAAAAAAAAGAAAGAAAAAGAAAAGCAGAACTATAGGAGCTACGAGTAAAAAAGCAGCAGCAAGAGCTCCCAGATATATGAGCCTCATTTGCATGCAGGCTGAGCAGGACAGGGCAGAGGCAGCCAGAAGCAGGAAGTCGGCCAGATGGAGGGGCGGGAAGTGAAGGACGCGGGACAGATGGACTCGTTTGCAGTTGGCACAAACGGCCCCTGCTGCTGCCCCCCCTTAACCCAGCGAAGGCGCAAGCGCGACCAGAAGATGCCGTGACTTGGGACCGGAGACCAGAGACACCGGAGACTTGAGATGCTATGCAAATGTGGACGGGGGGGACACAGAGACAACTATCCGGGATCATCAGGTTTTTCTGGGGGCGTCAGCTGCAACCCGGATTCAAGTCTACAGTGAGACAAAGCGCGGAGTCAGCTGGAGCCATATTTTACCTTTCCGAAAAGGCCAAACCTTACCTTTTAATACACATTAATGTGAGGACATTGCAGTACATTTTTATTTATTAAAATTAAAGCTTAAATTGCATTTATAGATGAGTTGACTTCAATAAGTCTTTTGGCCAGCTTCGGACTCCTTTGTGTTGCGTTAAATACGAGTAATCACTGTATACGCTCGGTCCCTGGCTTAAATATTGATCTATCGACAGCAAATCCTGGCATCCTCCTTCTTTCTTTCTCCCAGTGTGAGTGTGGGCACTCATAATCTACATAAAAGTATGCATCATAATTCGCATTGTGTGTTCCTGCGCCAGTGTGTGTGCCCGTGTGTTTGTGAGCACGCTGTTTACATGGTAAGCTGCTTAAGTCCAAATCCTTTTAGGTATGTCATGTGGCATCGACGCTTCGCAGCCGTTCCCGAGTTCCCAGTTCCGAGTTCCACGCTGCTGCTAGCTCCCGTTGTCCTGGCAACTCGCCCCGGGATATTTTGCATGCTCAAAGCCCTCTAACCCCCGACCTCCGACCTCCGACCCCCGTATAAGTGTACAAAACTAAACAAAATCATTTATCGATTACAATGGGGCTGGGGGGAGGAAGAGGGCGAAAAGCAAGCAAATCAAATGGGATAGGCTCTCTATTTGAGGATGTGTGCGTAAGTGACTGGCCAGAGGATGGCCACAGCTGCTACTTAGGGTTGCCAGGCGCCCGAGACCGATACCGAGTTAAGGATGTGGCACCCAAAACCCAGAGATCCCCTCTGCCCTCCAGCCCAGCAGCTGCTTTAAATTGCCGCCCCGATTGACTTTCAGAACAGGTAAAAAAATAAGACCACAAGTACATGTATTTCTCTACCGAAATTTAATAAGTTGAAATGCATTTTCTGATTTGAATTCTTCTCGATTTTTCTCAAATTATCCATTGGAGTTTTTTCCCTCTGTGTGGCCTGCTCCAATTCCAACTTCAACTCCGACTGGAAGCCATCGACTTTCATTAACTTTTCAGCGATTTGACTGCCGAACATTAGCTGACGTGTTAATTGATGAGAGAGGCCCTCGGCAGTAGGGCCACAATTGGTGGCTGCCTCCAGCTCATTAGCGATATGTGGCAGGAATAACAAATGAGTGATTCCTCCTGTGTGCAATGCCTCATCGACCTCCGGCACCATACAGAGGAGAGTGCGCCATCTGATACCCGACTCAGTGGCGAGACCACTCCACGCCTGAGCGGACCGAAAAATCCCACCCAGAGAAACCTCAAAATGCAATTTCCAGCAGCGTATCGTTCTGCCACAACCGCAGCAAGCGGCAAGCGGCAAGAAAAGGCGGAGCTCAAAAGATACGCTCTCTCTCTCTCTCTGTGTGTGAGTCTGGGGATCCTTTTTTTAATACACTAACATGGGGGGGGTAAGTTGAAATGGAACACGGAGCTCACACGGAGGGCTCCCGGAGGAGGAGGCAAATAAAATGCATATAACACGCCTCATCAGCTATAAGCTCCGACTGACAGCAGCACAACAAAATAACTTGCAATGCAACCAGCAAGTACACACTCATACGACGCTCTCCCTTCTCGCCAGGACTCGTTACTCATTGTCAGGGGCTAGAGCAGAGCTTGAGCTGCCTTTCAACATCCTCGAGAAGGAGGCGGCGGCGGGTGACGGAGACACACGGCCACGATGATGAGTGACTTAGTGAAAACAATTTCTCTGCATCCGACGGAGCTGGAATCCGACTACCAGCCCAGCCTGTCAGCCCTTAGTCCTCGCTCTCCAGTTGGTTAGCAAAAAAAGAAAATACGGGAGATACAGGTGCGGCAAGTTAACACGGAACAAAAACTTATTATAAATAACCAAACAAACAATCATTTTTAATTTATATTTAAATTATATATATCTAATATATATCCTTACATATATGTCCAGGGTAATCAGTTAATCATTAGCTGTTGTACAGATAAGACAACATTTGGTGCAGTGTATGGGAACAGGATGTACAGGAGCTGTTACTATAGATGCTACACGTGCATACCGAGTGTAGCTCTAGGATGGATACATTTTGAAAGCATTTTTGCATTTGCCATGGGTAACATCCTGCTCCCTGCATCCTGCAGCCTGCAGCCTGAACCCTAAGCTCTTCCCACACCCAAAAAGAAAGAAAAAAAAGACGCCACGCATCCTCACACGCTCCTTGGGCTTCCTGGGCCTTTGTAAATATTTATGAAAAAGACTGTGAGAGCATGTATGATTTATGATAATGATAATCTCGCATGCTCAATGACGTGTAAAAAATATGAGTTGATATATTCTAGGCAAATATTTAATTCGCATGACTCCCATGCTAGGGATGCTTCTTGCCACCACCGGCATCTGTTGACTTTTTATTAAGGCAAATTCAGCCGAAGGAGACTGTGATTTGCCCCTGGTAATGGCCACAAAGGTCCGGGAAAAATGGGAGAGAATCGGTTCTGGGAAAGAGAAAGACACAAAAGAGAGAGAGAGAGAGAGTGTGTGTGTTTCCCCGGCTAAGAAGCGCGTGCTGCATGGGAAATCAACTCAACTCAAGTTGAGGCAACTCAACTCAACCGAACCACAACCACTTAGGCGCCTACTCCTGCCGGAAAATCGGCTTCAGCTGCTGCTCCGTAAATGGGGGTAAAGCGAAGGGGACAACGAACGTTTACGGCTTACGGATTTCATTCCCAGACTCGCTTTCATTTGAAATTCATGTTTCATTTTACTATTCTGGTATTTGCACCTGTTCTTGGCCTCAGTCGGGGTCCTCGGCTCCGTCTCCGTCTCGATCTCCGTCTCGGTCCCTGCCCGCGCTGATTCCCTATTCAATTATCGGATTCCTATTGGGGCATCGGCCCATCAGTCTGGGGCTTCCTCTGAAAAATACTCGGCCATTAATTGCGTTCGAATAACTCAAATTGGCAAATCCCCTTTACGATGGCCATAACCATATTTTCTACTTATCCAAATCCTTGCCACCAGTCCCCCTTCACCGGCTTTTGGCATTTGCAGGCTCTAAATCGAGGAAGGGTTGAGAGCCTGAATCGAAGATGAAACCATATACAAGGCAGAGGCTCATAACAATATAATTTATTCAAGTCGTAGGCTAGAAGTATGGGGAAAATGCGATTATGGCCCTAAATGACCTTTACATGTACAAATTGCAAGTGAGCTTATAAAAATGATTATTCCCATAATTATAATTCAGATATATGGCTTAGAGAACACAAGTACTGGGCTATACTATGTAGATAATTCCAGATACTTGCCAAAGTTGGCAGCGCATCTGTGCAGCAGCAGATTCCTTGTTCGCCCAGGTTGAGATACTTTCGTATCTCCCGTTGCTGCCACTGTTTATGCAAATAGGCGGCTTGTACGCAGATACACACAGACAGGCTCAAGGCCCGGGCTCAGACAGACGGATAAGGCTAAGCATGCGAACGTATACGCAACGTGGCTGACAGATCGAAGTGGCTGAGACGGAGGTGGCGACTGAGACTGAGACTGAGACTGGGGAAACTTGCGCACTGCCAAAGTCAGGCAGGAGCCTCGTAATTTGTTGCCTTGGCTGCATATGTTTTTTCGGCGAGTTGGGTTTCCGTGGGGGTGGATGTACACGCCGAGAAAGGTCCTTGAAAATTCAACTAGTCATGTTTAAACATTAAAGTGTGTGCTTCAATTAAGTGCTTGGTTAATCGACTGAAATTCCCTCTAATTGGTGGACAAACATCCTGCGAAAGTGTACTTACATTACAGTAGTTAAAAAATATTCTTTATATATGTATGTATTTTATTTCTGACAGTGTAGGCACATGCCTCTTTCAATGGCTTGACTTGGGGCCGCGCTCGGTGGCGCATCAAATTCTAAATATGAAATATGCAAAACTGTTGGCACGTGAAATGCGATGCGCGTTGTCGGTAGATCCGGGTGCGTCCCGGTGTCCTGGTGTCCTGGTGTCCTGGTGTCCTGGTGTCCTGGTGTCCCAAGACCCAAGCCCTCACAAAATAGACAGGGGAACGGCTTAGGGCAGGCAGGCGGCGAATGGAGAGACAACAACTTGGCTTGGGGATTTGTTTGAATTGTCGAATGTGGCTGCCGAAAATTGAGTTGATTGTCGTCATTCAGAATGTGTGTGTGTGTTGGCCGCTCACTTTTATTGCTGTTGTTGCTCCTGTTGATTATGCCGGTTTTGCGGTGGCTGTGCCCTGGTGATTCCGGAAGGATTCGCATGCGACAGACGGCGGATTCACTGGCCACACAAACACACACACACACACAGCATAAACGATGCAAATGCGATGCAAAGTTTTAAGTCAACTTTTGGCGGCTCCTTTGCCGCGGCGCCTCCTACCGTTTTACGGCACTTTCGTGTGAGGCTCAATCAAGCCAAGGACCTGTGTCGTCTGGTCCTGATTGGAGGCGGCAGCGGCGGCGGCGGCGGCGGCAGCAGCCGCAAGGATCGTGCCCGGGTAAGCCATAACACAAAGTGGCGACACTAAGGCCCAAGCTCAGCCTCACACACTACCCTGGCGAGAGACGCACACCTTCCACGGAGGACTTCCGACATCCGCTTCGTGAATGTTGGCCACAAATTTTCGAACATCAAAAGGAAGCGGCGAAAAAAGAGGAGAAGAAAAATTAAAGGGAAAAACCCCAAAAACAATTAGTGCGAGATGGAAGGCAGCCCATGATCGGAGAAAGTTAATCCAACAAGGCGAGACTGAGATGCCCTTTCTTGGTTCTGGTTTAACTTCTGTAAGAAAATATATATTTTTGTATTAATAAAACTTATTTAATATAGTTTGAAATCAATGAATATCTTCGGGACATTCCTGCTTGCTTGCCATCTTTTGTTCTTTAATTACATTACATAATTTAATTTAATTTAATTTAAGATGTTGCAAGAGTGCCCTAAAAATTCCCAAGTCGTAATTCCTGTAACAGCTTAAATGTTTAAGTTTGAGGAGTAGCAAAGTTTACTGAAGATATTTCTTGGTGGAACTGTACAATACTGTAACCTTCTGACAAAATATAGCATAGATTAGTCTCGATATATGCGTATTAACATAAATAAAAAAGGAACATTTAATAAATAATAGTTAAATATAGAAATAAGGCAATCTTAAATGATATTTTGTTTCTATCTCAGATAAGTTTGCCATCTCTTATTTCTTTTTATTTGTGACTTTGCTTTTCCCGCTTTTCCTCTGGCATTTTTCTTTCGGTTTAAAACACTTTCCTTGCGGGTCCTTTGAGGGTATTCCCGCGGGCGGCCGCACGCCCACTTTGTGCGTTGCAAATTCGGGCGAATTAAGTCATTTAAACTTTTGAAGCGTGTGATTTTTCTTTCCGGCATAATTTCCACAGCCCAACGGCAAAAGTAGCAGCAGCAGCAGCAACAGCAGCAGCAACAATAAAAGCAGCAGCAACATCGACCAACAAAAAGCAAAGTCGAACAATTTTATTTATGGCGAGTTTATGGGCATTCATCATCGTGGGCCGGCGGGACCAGGACCACGGTAAAGGGGGCAAATGCGATGGTCATGTCCCTGGACTCCTGTCCCTGCCGCGTCCGTGTGTGTGTGTGCGAGGACTTAGCGTTGCATTGTCTGGCGGTGTGTGTGCGTGTGTGTGTGAGGGAAAAGCTACTTAGAGTGCGTGTGTGTTAACATGAGCAACACACGCACTTGACATTTATGTGCGAAACGCAACATTTCTTTAGCATTTTCCTCACGCACAACCACAACGCACAACGCACACCCCATACACACCGCACACCCCACACCCTTCCGTCGCTCCCTATGATTTATTTGTTGCAATTAAGTTAGCGCGCCCGTTGAATTGACCAAAAGGCGCGTGACACGGCGGCCCCTACAACCTCATCGTCCTTAACGGCCAACATCCTGGTGTCCTGCAGGCGACGTTTAATTGCGGGAATCCCACTTTTGGCGACCGCACCGAAACCTTTGCTAATGCCAAATTTGATTAAGGACCTACACCCGCCCCCCCCTCCCATCACCATCGCGCCAAAGAGAGGCACCCTAAGAGCGGCAAGCGCCCTCTCTTCGAAGATGGCAAAGAGCACGAAACCGAACGGTGCTTCGTCCTCTTTTTTTTTCGAAGTTCGAATTTCGAAATGTGTGAATTTGTTTATACTCGTAACAGAGGAGAGGAGGGGGAGTGGATGCTGTGTGTGTGTGGGGGGGGAGTGCCCACTCCCCCCGCTACCGTGTGTGGAGTGTGCGTGTTGGCCGCCATTTCCTTGGCTGCTTTAAATCGCAAACAAGCCAAAAGCGGAGACAGCCAAAATGTATGGCATACTTTGGGGGGCTTTTCTTCTTCGGCCCAGAGTTTTCCTCGCTCCACGGAAAAGCAGCGACTCCTTGGCGGGGATGGAAAAATGGTCGGCAAATCATTTGCGAGTTAGTTAATATTGGCTGAAGATTTACTTTTCATGTATTTGCCGGTAGCAAATATTTGCTCATATTTCGTAGTGATTTCTGCTGATTTAAAGATTACTTTGTTGGTTCTATTAATTGATTTTTGGCCGGCAATACAGGTGGGCGTGCTCTTTGCCAAATTTGCATTTTGGCCCGAGTGGTTTTCACAACTTTTCTAGCCCGAGTCTATAAACCAATTTTGTTTCTAATTAAATCAAGCAATTGAAAAAACGGGGGTGAATTAAAATAAATTGAATATATAGGCAACGCTCCGATACATATACATACATAGTATTGCCAGAATAAAAATTAAATTTGGGGCAAAAAGTTAAAGCAAATAATCCTGAAGTTGAGTTCTATTTTTGCAGTAAATATTCAACTTTAACTTAATCCCCGTATACAGGGAATCCTGGACAGCTCCCAGCCAGGGCGAGGGGTATAATTGAGTTGTCTATGCTGATAAAATAAACTGCGTAGTGTCGAACGAATTTATTGCAAATTTACAAAATGGAAATTGCTGCAAATTGTTGGGGCGGCGCGGGGGAGCCCAATGAACACATTTCGTCCTCACTGCACTTTGTCGGGGCAAATTCAATTGATAAAAAAAAAAAAAGTATATAAATTGGTGCGCCTGCCGAACGATATGCCAAACAGTCAGGCATTTCTGCCGTGCTAAATGGCCATGATTGGCCTTCGATTGGCACTCGCTCTTTGACAGACAACAGATGAAGATGGATGGCAGCTGGGCGAGGGGGATCTCAGGGAGCTTGGGTTCAACTTTAACGAAGGGTCAAAGGCCCCTTAAAGACTCTCTGATCGGGCCACAGGCAGGAGGAACAGGAACCAAACTACGAGCGGAAACGGAAACGCGGCCATGGAGCACGCGTTCGGTGGCAGCAATTACCAGGACTTTTTGCATAGAACCAGCAAGTCGCCGCCCTTCGGAATCTCTCGACTCCCCCAGGTCCCTGGGTCTTTCTCTGTCTCCGCAATCTTTAATGGAGCTGAAGCTATTGGCGGAGTTTATGGTTCCATTTTTTCGTATTCGACGCACACACCCAACCCCCACACACACAGCCGCAGGAGCCCAGGAGCAAAGACAAACGCACGTGCACATTTTCAATTTCGCTCATTAATTTTAATTATTTTGTAATAAATTGAAGATTTATTGCTTACAAGTTGCATGTGGCATCATTTTTATCACGTACTTGCTTCGCTGCCTGGCTTCTGGCTTCTGGTTTCTGAAAGGTTCCTGCGCTACAGCGAAATCAAGTGGATCCAACACATAAATACATATCATAAATCTTTACCACAAAGCATTTAGTCATCAGCGATATATAATTGATGATATTGCTAGTTTTTTTCTACGTTTTTAAAGCACAAAAACCTTTCAGTATTTTAATTTATTTATTTATGGGTAGTTCTTAAGCTGAATTCTTTTTAATAGTACTTAAATTTATATATTTATGGGAACCTGTTAAGAAATACAAATTATAAACTAGATTAGGAAATAGAAGAAAGAAAAACTAAAGACAATGTTTGGCAAGTAAATATCGAAATATATTGCCTTAAAGATAACCATATGTTAACGGAAAATGTTATTCAATTTATCTGTCTTCTTTATCGATTATATTACTAAGTTTAAGATAACCTCTGTATAGTTAAGCTAATTGATTAAGCCAAACACCATAACGATTTATTGAGCTAAAAGTATTTATTTATATATCAGACTTGGCGTCAAATATTAACATTCATATTATATATTTCAACTTTCCGCCTTTCCTATTTTTAATAACTTAACAACTTAACTTTACCTTGATTATTATATTTATTTAATTTGATTTGATTAAGCTGAATTATGATTATTTCACCTCACAACCTCTTTTATATTCATAAAACAAAAAGAAACGGTGGAAAAGCACTTCGATTTCTGTATGTGTATACATTTATTGGGTATTACCTAAAGAGAGCATTCCGCATGGATTCGAGCCCATCATCATTATCATCATCAGAATCGGTCAAAGGCAGACCGACCCGTTGTCAGGGTCCTGGCCTGCCGCAATTACAACTGCAGGATCGGGACCGAACAAGACAGACACAGCAACAGAAAGGAGACAAAAGAAAATTGTTGTTTCGACTTCAAGTTGCTTTGCTTTGGTCTTTCAACTTTTTCGTGCCGACATAGCGCGGCCAAAGCCATCACTAATGAGACCGAGACTGCGACTAAGGTCCTTGCCCAGGACCCAGGATGGTAGCTGGTAGTTCCTAGCTGGTAACTGGCAACTGGCAACTGCTCTCTCGGTGCGTCGGTGCGTCGGTGCGGAGGGGCAGTTAAATTAAAGCGGCATTTGTCCGGCACAGGAAACCGCACGAGCATCGCCCCAGAGCCAAGGGAGCCGAGGATGGGAAGGAACTTCTAATTATTTGTGGACATTAAATGAGCCGCCATTTGGAAATTATAGTCCTGCGTCTCAAATTTAGCACTTTGTGTAGCCGAAGCAGCCGAAACTGTACAATGGACGCGGCAAAGGAATGTGCGACATACTCGAGAGCATTTCTTTTTGTTGGGTTTTAGAAATTACAAAACCGTTTGGCGGTTTCTCAATCAATTCTTGAAGGGTCTTAAATTGGGTTTCCTTCAGGTGTTCCCTTTAAAATAAATTGAAGTATAAGTACTAGATGAAATAACAGAAAATATAATGTATATATTTAACAGAGATAGGTATAAATGAGAGACGTAAATCCGAAGGATGCCACATCTAATTGCTAGTTCATTTCGGTGGATATATTCGCTGGCCTCTGCCCCTCTAATTGGTGACCCGTTCCCCGTACCCTGGCCGTGCCTTTGTGCAATAACCATAACCTGAAACGCTCGCTTAACCCACTGAAGCCCGAGACCACAAACCACTTCGGAGTGCGGCTCATAAATTTGCGCACAACAACAAGGGCGACAATTAAGGCGAACAACTGATGTGGGCGTGGCGGCCACTTGCAATTTCAAGGGGTTTTTGAGGGGGGGGAGGGAGGCGGTTTAAGGGTGCTTAGGGGAGCGGGGCTAGTGGCCAAGTTGAGGTGGCAGCTGTTCATGTTCATTTCGACGCCTTCCTTGTTTTAATTGTTATCGCTGGGCCGAGGAACAACAATACAGCCCGAGCAACATTTGATAATTAGATATTAAATAATGAATGACATAATTGTTTGTGTGCATGACTGTGGCCAGTGTGTGTGTGTGTGTTCGAGGCAAACACTCGGCCACAATGGCGCACTTCCGCTTACACGTATCTCAGTCATTTGCGGTCGCCATCGCCTGTCGGCCATCTTGCCCGAAAGCCTTCTCCAGCCTCCTCTTGAGCCTACCCAGGCCAGGCCATCCTCGCTCTCTCTCTCTCTCCCCCAACCCCCTTTGCAATTGCAATAACTATTTGCGGTTCTTTGGGCCCAACTGACCAGAAGGGGAATTTAATTTAGCTTGAAATTCGACCGAAATGCCTGGCATTGCCAAGGCAACTGCCACACACTCGCCGCCTTCACTCGCATGAAATTCAATCGAATTAAAGACATTTCCAGTGCTGCCTGGCATCAGGCTCTTAATTTGTGCAAATTACGCAACCGTAGCGAAAAGGATTTCATAATCGTTACAAATTGATTTGACAATTTGTAGTCAGGCTCCTGCTCTGCCCGAGCAGGACACCCAGAGCTCCCTGTCATGTATAATAGCAAAAGGCCAGCCTAAAACTAAAACTATGCGGGACTAGGGGCGACGGCGGAGAGGAATTAAGTCAGCGCCTTGGGCCATGATTAATTACTGAGACACTGGGCATCCCTCCAGCCCCCCAGCCCCGAAATGATTTATGTCTTTTTAAAGATAGCCATCAACATCAACGCGCAAACACTGGGCCCAGAGATAAAACCGCCACAATGGACTCTCCGCCCACTCGAAGGATGTCCATTCCGATCCGAGGCCATCACATCCCGTAGCAGTCGCCGTCGCCACCGCCACCAACGCCGCCCGACTTCCGTTTCCGGCAACTGACCCCGCACTGCCGCCGTTGCTGTTGACTCTATTCCGCATGTAAGTAAACTGAAGTCGGGGCCATGATTTGCGCCGAAATTGTCTATGAAAATGTAAATGTGTAATTATTTGGAAAATGGCAGTCGCCCCAGAATAAGGAATAAATCTTGCCAGGAGCCAGGGGAGTCAGGCGTCAGCCTTTGGGTTTTGGGGCGCCAGGTGCGGGGCAGAAATGGCATAGACCGATGGCCACTGGAGCATTCTGAAGCATTCTGAAGCATTCTGAGGCATTCTGGAGCAAGTGGCATCATCAGGAAGCTGCTTTAAATTGTGTGACAAAACATTAAACACTCAATCGGGATAGAGATAGATGGCCACTCAGCCAGAAGTTGGCACATTACTCGAACATTCCCCCCCGATTCCCCGGGAATAGCTCATCGCAGAAGCGAAATTCCATTCGTTATCCTTGCCAGAGCACCGCCAGGGATGTACAGGGATGTCTTATTGGTAAAAAACATATATCGCTTACCGATAAATATCGAAAGATAAAAAATATAGGAAAATGTGAAAAAAGATTAGGTTAAGTAGACATTTTTTGATGCAAAACCATCGTGTAGAATCGAAAAGAATAACAAAGGACTTTTTTTTATATTAAAAATATCAAAAACTTTGATTAGTTTGCAGCTTTACATTCTGAATAAGATACTTTCTGACTGGAATTTAAAAGTAAGCCAGGAAAGAGAAGAATCGCTTAGAATTAAAACAAAAACGATTTAGAATCGATCGAAAATATCGAAGACTCGAAATCTTTTGCAGATATATAGATATTTTCTCAAAGGAACATAAAAGTAAACTTGAATTTAAGACTTAAAAGCGAGCAAGGGAAGAGGAGTCCTTCAGTTTGGCCACACAGAAAAGTGGGGAAATAGATCTGTGAAATATCATTGCCAGAAGTCAGGAGTGGTCGCTCTGGAGAGGAGTCGAAGCCGGAGCTGTAGCTGGAGCAGCGCTAAGCGGATCATTCACTTCTGCCAGGCTGAACAAACAGAATGGACTTCGAGAAAACGTCCCCGAAAATTGTGTAATATTTTAGCAGAATCCTGTTGTCATTGCATTTTCGACAGACCACCACCGACAGGATGGATGGACAGGCAGGTAGGTAGGTAGGTGTCCATGTATCTCGGCTTATTGTTTGCGTGCCAAAAGTGGGAAATGTGGGGAAAAGTTGAAAAGTCATTTGGCATACAATTGCGGATTCACTTACACCCGCACACACGCTTGCACACAGACAAAGGCGACCGAATGAATTTGATGTGAAAACTTTTGCTTGGCCAAAAAAGTTTGATGTTTGTGCATCCGTCCCACCTGGCATCCACCTGGCGCCCACCTGCCCTCTGCCACCCACTACACTTCTCACTTACTTAACAGGTGTGACAACGGCAACAACAGCTACCGAGTCAGGGCGAGGCGAGGCGAAAGATGCGGCAACTAAAGCCAAGTGAATAACTGTGACGATGACAAGGACGAAAAGCAGGGACACGTTTTAGTAGATAAATGCCAGGCACTTAAGTCATTTACAGCCGGCATTTAGATGTACCAGCGACCGAGGCGCAGCTCAGCCCCGACTTACAGTTGCAGGCACTGAGTCTGAGTGACTGCGACTGGAGCAGGGACAGGTATAGTGATAGAGATGAGCAAGGACCAAGGCGACACTGACAAGATCTCGGACATTCAACGGATTTATTTGATATCTTCTGCCCATTTATGGCGACTTATGTAATTATTATTTAGGAAAAGAGAGATATCAGAGATGCATGCTGGTCCTCCTACTACCTACACGTATGTGTTTACATTTTCCCTTAAAAATATAAAGAAGTAATTACTGTCGTTAGATTATGTTTCGCCGCCTGTTTGAGTATTCAATGAATGTTTTATTAAATGTGGTTCCACACCCCAACAATGTATGTATGTGTCTTGGCAATTATATATGGCAAAGGTCATGCCCAGATCGGAATCAAAAATGTATTAACACCACCTGATCCTGAGCCGGAAGCTGCTGTTGATGGCTTTCGCGCGAGCTGCTCCCCTCGCTCGAGCCACACCTGAGAGGCAGCCTGCATAAGAACAAAGTTCCGGCGAACTGGCATTAGGGGGGAATTTGGAGAGATGTCTAGGAGGTGGAAGGAATAGGTTGAGGAGGAGAAGGGAAGTCTGAATGATGGGCAGCAGCGCTGTTGGCATTTTGCATTTGGCACTCGAGCAAGTCAACAGAGGAGAGCTGCAGTTGCCGCAGCCGCACACCCGAGAATGGCGCAGGTGAGTGCGACAATAATGATGATGTTGTCAGTGTGAACTTTTGGCCAGGCCAAGGGATTGGTGCGGGCAATTGCGGCAAGTGGCAATAAAATAACCCCAAGTGCTTCACACTTGCAGGGCGTGGAGAGAAAACGGCTATATCAGCATTAGTATCGGCATATTGATTCCAGTGGCTTTTGTCGGATAGATAGTCCACTTTCTTGGGAAAAGAAGTTTATGAAAATAAGGCTGAACGCTTTGGGTAAAGAGTCAAAGATCTTATGATACTAATATGCATAACACAGCTACATTTACAAGCTTATATTAAGCTAAGTAGTAACGAAATTGACGCCCTCTCTTTGGTTCAAAGTTGAGAGCTTCAAAATCGTAAAAAACAGAGCACTTCCTATCTAAAATTTATATTTTCTTTTTATAATTTTACAAAGTAATTTCCTTTTTTTCTACTTGATAAATTGATGGGAAACTACCGGAGAATATTCCATGGAATCCGGCAATGCTATCGTCGGGGATCGGATTGAAATACCGAAAGGATTTCAGGTGGCACAGCTTGGCTATCGTCCAAGGCTGTATATTTGGGCAGCAGAAGCCGGGAAAAGCCAAGGAGAAGGCTGCCTCCTAGGCAGAAGCGTTGTCACAGTCACAGTCGCAGTCATACTCGTAAATGGCAAACTGCTTAAATGGCAGAGAGTACAATGTGTGATAAATGTGCCGGCCAGTCGTCAGGCATTAGTGTGCTCACACCGGTGCAGGGCACCGGCCAGGATCTCCTTTTGCGGTGCACGGCAAGAAAATAATGTCTGGCCTCTCTAACAATCTTAAATTTAAGTTATTTACGCTCCGACTACTACGAGTATCCATAAGATACTATTTGATATTGGATGGAATATGTGGTATCTACAAATTATGTTTGCCTTTCTCTCGATATTGGGTTTGGGAACTTTGGTTCTGTGTGGCGCAGTGCCGGTTGCCACTGCTGCTGCTGCTGCTGCTGCACTCATAGATGTAAATGGCACTCGAAAATTCCTTTGGGTCCTTCGCCTCCGACTCTCAAGTGAGTGTCTAAGTGTGTTCGTTTGGGTGTGTGTGTGTGTGTGTGCAACCTGTAATTGCACTGAGTAAGCCGAGCACACACATACTCGCACGCAACACACCGACAGGACTATCACATGGCATTAACATAGAGAAACACTTAAACAACTTTGACGGATGGCAATGGCCAAAACCGCCAGCTCTCCTCTGCCTTCTGCCCGACGAAGAAAAAAAAAACATGCAGTTGCTGCAAACCAGACACACACACACACTCATACAAAGACACACGGGCACGCACACTGACACATCATTTTTATGATTTATGTGCATAATATGAGAGTGTCCCTTTGGCTTGGCAACAATCGCAGCATACTTAGCAGCGCCGCCTGCTGCAATTTATTGCCCAGCCCTTGCCAGGCCAGCATTCGCAATACTGGGAGAAATTTTATTTTATATATATAGTTTATTGCATTATATTAAATATTTTCCATACAGGAAATGCATAAATTCGTTTTGAAGCTACATATCCATGAATCAGTTGGCATGAATCCACTATGGCGCATAAGCGAGTCTTAAAAGGCAGCTAATTGAACTACGATAATATATTATATAAAAAACTATACATTATTATTAAAAATACTACTTACAATAGTCCTTTATCTCCATTCACCTTCCTTCTAATGCTTCCCTCCTCCACCACCAAAGAGTCATCAGTCAAGTCGCTGGAAGCTGTCAAACAATTGAATGTCGAAGCTGTCAAAGTAAAAAAGGCCCCGAATGAAATTGAATTTGAATTCAAAATCGTGAAATGCGAAATTGTTTTGCTGTCCAAACAATTAGACAAATGTCGTAGGAAGCAGGGATCAGCAGAGCAGCGAAGCAGCGAGTCCTGGGGCCAGTGAAGGAAGCTGCCTAGGTGGGGCTTCGCCGTGCTCAATCAAAACAAGTGGCGGACCCTCCACATAGGAAAACAAAATCAGTTTCCTACACACAAACACATAGACACCCCTGGCCCTGGCTTTCCTGGCCAGTGGAAAAATCAAGAAAAATCGAAAAGAAAAGAAGGTCGAGGGCAGAACAAAAATTATCATCTTTGTATAATTTTCTTAAGAATTTAATTAAATTTTACGTGATTGATTGCACTTGCTTGGATGGCTGGATGGCTGGATGGCGGGACTGACGAGATGGGTCTGCCCCCTCCACACCTCGAGGGCCTTAGGTGTTGGACTCCAAAATGATTTTATAATTTTTCGCGACAGGCGGGAAAACAGGAAAAGAAATATAAGTCGAAGTCGAAGTCGAAGTCGAAGCGGGGAAGGCATAATTAAAAATGAAAGCTGCTTAATAAGTTCGCCGAGCGTTTGCCTTTGATGCGGCCATCAAACACGGGCTCTGTCCCGGACCGGCGGCAGCGGCAAAGTTAAATAGCAGCGAAAATGTGAAAATGCTAAGAAAATGCGGGGGATGGTTCTATAATATTCGAGGGGGGGCCATAGGCGTGGGCCTACAAATTAAGAGACACTTTTATTTTTATGCGCCACCCCGCTTACGGCCACCCGACATGCGTGCCAATTGTGGGCCGCTCTCCGCCAACTCCCCAAACTTGGCCAAAATAAATGCCGGGGCTTTCGTGTTAATGAGGCAATGCGTCACTGGGAGCAGAGCGCTGCCCCTGGCTTGTCGAGTTCATCAGCATAATTATCAATGGCATTGACTTCATCAGCTGCCACATTGTTGTTACACACACACACACACAGACAGCCCCAGAAGGCCCGAAAGTTGGCCAAAAAAGCGAAAAGGAAGCCGAGACAATGCCACATAAAGTGTGTTAATTGTGGAGATTTGGCGACAGAGGAGTGCAGCAATAATGCTCGGCGGGGGCAGCTCAAAAAAAGATAAATCGAAAGTGGAGGTCGGGATTATCGGAGATGGAAGAGCTGGGAGGAGTTGTCCAGGCAGGGAGCCGAGGGTATAACTAATTGGGGGCAATCACTGAAGGGACAATTTGAAAAAACGATAACTAAACCGAGATCCCACTAGATTAGGGACTTTAAATCCTAATACAGTTCTTTGTCGGTGTTGACGCATATTTAAGCTCGCTAAACTATTTATTTGTGTAGCCAGGATAAGAGTTTTATTTAAAATTAAATAAGAGAAACAAAGTTTAGTTGTGCAATGAAAATATTGTTTATCAAACGATGTCCTTGAGCCTGAGCAGTAATTACAAATATAAAAATCAGAGGTCGTAAACTTATGTCTCTATTCTTTCGATTTCATTTTCAAAACATATCGGATAGATAGTTCTAAAAGAAATCTTTCTTTTGTTGGGATTCTGAAAATCAATAGATATTTCCACTTAAATAGGGAAATAGTCAATGAGGCAAACTCAAGTTGAGATGCATTTTCGACTCAATATGTTTGTGATATATCTAGTGATATATCCAGTCTCAGATACCATGTTTCCACGAGGAACTGAAGCACAATAAAATACTTGTAGGGCTAACATTTTGTTCTCAAACCCCAGCAAAAAGTCCCAAAAATAAGAAACCTTTACTAATGTGAGGACTCTCGGGTAAAAATAGGACATTCTCGAACCTCGAACCCACTTCATTCGTTCAATCTACGGCCCTTGGCCTTCGGGTAGTTGAGTTGATTAGCGATAATCAAATCAAATCCGATCAGACGCTAACCTTTTTCACTCCGTGCCCAGGCAACTCCGGTTCAACTTATCCAATATTTCACGGGCGAAAGCAAAAGTCATCGGGCAATTTTTTTTCTTTTTGGGCACAGAAACAAAATGCAAATCGTTTGTCACACTCAGCAGCAGGGCGGCGTTGGCGCACACACAGAGAAACTAGCACATATGCCACTTATTTATTCCGCATTACGCATTATTCAGATAAAAATTTCTCAGCTGACAGGAGTCACTCTTCGGCCGCCTTCGTCTTCGTCCTTATCCCCGATACCAAGCGCAAAAATCCTTCGCCGTCGCCATCGCCTTCGCCTTCGCCCAGTAATTGTGTGTGTTGACTTTTGCTGTGCTCGGCAAAAAGCGTTCAAAGCGGGGCAGACGCAACCCTTCAATCAATCACCAGCGCTGACAGTTACGCAAATATCAATCAAAAATAAATCGCATGTTGTATGTAGCAACTTGTTTGCCCAGGTGGGCGTGGCAGCAGCCACCGCAGACAAGGCAAGGCAAGGCGAGGCAAGTAACTTGCCATCGGATTAGAGGAAGCCCAAGATGGAAATGAAATGACGGCGGATTGCATATGGGGATGAGAACTTGCCTTTGGCACGTGGTTCCAGCAGTCACCGCTGTCCCGTTGCCACGCACGCTTATCCTTTGGCCTTGGCCTCCACGAAAGGGTGTTGGGCTTGTGGTTGTGCCACCTGTATTCTGTTTTCTTGTTCTTGTTTTTATCCAGCCAAGATGTGATTGCTTTGCCCGCTAAGCCGCCGTCTAATGAACGAGCATAGCGAGTTGACAAGTTGCCCGCCTTTATTGTAATAGTTAGAGCATCACCCTGACGGATTTGTTTTGCGAACTTGTTACTTCTTTGCCACAAATACTTGAAAAGCTTAAAATCATTACTGCAACTTATGTTTCCAAGTCCTTTTATGACTGGAGTTACCGCCTTGATTGCTGCCTAGTTATGGCTACACGAGGAGAAAGCATCAGGATGCAAATGGAAAGGGACAATTATTATTATTATTATTATGTTAATTAGCACTAGATTCAAGTTAAGGCAATTAAGAGACTGTCTTTTTTTCTCAGTGCTTTCGCTGCCACGAAACAAAGAAAAGAAAGGTGTCCCACGCTGTCCTGATGATGGAATGACGTCGCTCTGTGCTTTGTAGTGCTGTGCAAGGACAGGTAAGTCGCCGACTTTCTACCATTTTTAGCCTCATTACAGCGTTGCCTGCCAACCTGGCCAACAACAGCTGCAGCAACAGCGGCAAACACAAGGCAGTCGTGGCAACAAAGGCCACAGCAGCCGCCACAAAGCCAAAGGCAGTGCAAGTTTGGCCTTTGACCGTAGCAACCCTTTTGCGGCCAAGTGCTAATTTATACGGTTAGTTTTGTTCAGTTCTGTTCTGTTCTGCAAGGATCTGCGGCTGGTAATTGGCCTAATGCTGTCCACAATTAATATTGTATTCCAACCAGTTCGCCTGACGACGCGTCGTGACCTCGTACAGTTGTGCTCTTCTGGAGGGCCACTCTGGCTGCCTGGAAGCCCCTTTTTTAAGGTGCGGAGGATGCTACTGAAGTTAACATGAAACTAACACATTGGGCTGACATCTTGCATGAAATATGCAGAGGGGACACGTGTGAGAGGCAGGAGGCGGTAGAGGCCGGAAGAGCCGGAGAGCAACTCTTTGGCCAGGACACCGACACCGACACCGACACCATCACCGACATCGAAGCGAAGCGAAGGACCCCGGAGGGCCGGCGGGCATCTGAATAATTTATGTAACAATTGCGACACTTTTTTCTAGACCAACACGGGACGGGGGTATCTACAAGTTTAATGGCATTGTTGCTCTGGGCCACGGCCCAAACGTGTCGTAAAAGTAAATAGAGCAAATGCGAATGTGTTGCAGGAGATGCTCGCGAAGGGATTCCCTTCTGTTCGTTTGGTTTCCTGATATCTCCGGCAAGCAGGGGCGCCGCAAAGTGCAGCGGGGTCGGAGAGACAGGGCTAAGTGAATGAAATATGGAGGCCTAATAAAAATTTTATGAAATAAAAGTGATGACTTTCACTTTCGCCTTTGTTGTTTGCCAGCCAAAGTCGGAGTTCGCCCCTCTGTCGCCACCATATCTGTGCATCTGCCTGTGTATCTTTATCTGTATCTGTATCTGCTTCTGTATCTGTATCTGTGTGTGGTCACACCCCTCGGAGGGCACAGGGCACCTGTTGCTCTCGACCTTCGTGTAATTCACAGCAACGGCAACAACTGACGTGCAATCAAAATGCCAAAAAGAATATTTGTTATTTACATAACACCCTTCCCGGCAACCGGTGAAGGGAAAGGCCAGAGGGAAACCTTTCAAGTTTCGGTGGCAAGCAATTGATGACTGTCCTGATGGATAACAATTTGTAGAAGGGATAAAGCAGGAACCGTTATTGCCTCCAGGACAATATGTGCGTAGGGGTTAAGGGTGAATGCTTGTGTACCAAAAAATTCAAGTTATCTTTTAACCAAAGGACTTTTAAAGTATTATGTGTAGAATATATAGATTTCTTTTTTGATTAACTTTTAGTATATTTATTTATATGTTTTGTATGTATTTCATAAGAAAAGACATTCAGAAGAAGGGTTGTTAACGTATTTAACCAGAGTATCTGTGGGTTCTCCCAATTGGTAGCTACAGCTATCATTTCCAGATGTGGCTCCAGGTGCGACATTTGCAGTTGTCCAGCGTTCTTAATATTTAACCACATTTAAAACCAAGACTATAAATATAAATATTTAAAATGAAGTTAAAAGCTCTTCATATCTCTAAAATGAAGAAAATAAAAACAAGAAATGGTACCCCGTGTGTGTTTGTATCTTCATTGCATATTCATGTGCGTTTGAGTAGACTCCCACTCCCAATGCCCTCAGAGAAGGGACAGGGGTCAATCCAATTAGAAGCCATTTTGGACGGGCACAGGGACGACGCTGCCAAATAGTTCTTGGCTTATGCTGCGTATACGCGATGCAGCCATTGTTGCCAGCAAAAACAGCAAGCTCGGAGTTTGGCCATAAAAGCCGCATGAAAATAGAGAAGCAGCCCACTCACATGCTGCTTGGGGTGCAGCTTTAAACAACAATTTTCCGCTGCCATTAAATACGGCTTAACTTTTGTTTCGCTTTTTCCGCTTCCGCTTTCGCTTTCGCAGCAGCTTTTGTGCTGCTTTTATTTTATTTGCAGCCAAGTTGCATGTTGCCGTTGCCGTTGCCGTTGCCGTCGCCGTTCCGTTGCCCCATTTTGGTATGCAATAAATTGCGCCACTTGAGCAAAGTTAATAAAGTTACAAATAGTTTAAATATTTATTTACAGTTTTTTGGTTTGGCCAACAATTTGCGCAACGCTTTTCTCAGTTCATTGTAGTTGCGCCCACAGTTGTTGCTGCTGTTGCCTACGTGACATTGCCAACAAGCCGCAGTGCGGGCTTCGTTAAGGGAGGGAGCTAGGGGGCAGCCACAGGACATGCAACCCAGAGAGCATACCCTAACCGAGGCACCAGCACACACAACGAATTCTTAAAATGCAGCAAACAACGAAATAAAATCTAAAGCAAATATGTATGTATGTATATTCTTCCCTTTTTGGGAAAGTTTGTTATGATTATATTAGATGGTTTTCGTATCGTAGTGGTAGGTGGATTTGTAAACGTGACAGCCCCAGCTGGACACCCTGCATTTGGCAACCTGAACGAAACTTAAAATGCGTATGCAATTTTCTTTGACAAGTTCCCAGCCCCGTCACACCAGGTCCCACGTGGAGAGTGCAGCAGGAGCTCACCGGCTCACTGGAATGCCTTGCCAGAGAGTGCGGCGGCTCAAATGAAGTTCGAGGTGTGTCCTAGTGACACAAGCCCCACCCCGGGACAGACATAATTAGCCAGAAACACGATTTCCATATGGTCAGAGATTTTAAGTGAGTCTTTTCCATGTCCACATCAAAGAGCCCGAAAAGGCCCGGAAAATACATCTGCTAATTTATGCCTGTGACCCGACCCCCAACATCTGACTTTCGCCCGCCTGCACCCCTGTCACCTTTTGCAGTGTGCGAGACGCACGTGTCTTTAAATGGAAATTCATTTTCCCAAGTTGTCGACGGCAATATGAGTTTGTGGCTGATACAGTCCAAGCTCTCGGATTCCTATTCATGAATGAATTAGTCCGACTTTCCCAGAAGCAACTGGAGTTGTGTTTTTAGGTTTTTTTTTTAAGTTGAAAACAGAGCAGGATCGTAGGGTGACAAGCCGGTATGGATGTGCGGTCAAGGACTCCTTCCTCTGTCATAATGGGAACAGAGTTGCTCTTTACGGTCGTTGCCGAGGGACAAAAAATCGCATAAAGGAGCGGAGTTTGAGTAGAAGTCGAAACCGGAGTCATTTCCGTTCGGCTCACAGCTGGCTACAGCAGCTGATTTACTAAAGCAAAACTAATATGATGCACACACCACTCCAGCCAGCTTACACTTAAAGAAAACCAAGGCACTGTCTGGAATAACCTGCAGTAGAACTTCGATGGAGCCTTGTCTTCCTTTAAATCCCCATCCTCATTTTTCCTGCTGTAACTGCGCTGACTTTAGTACCAGCAAAGACAACATAAATGATGAGATATAGAAAAAAGTGCAACTAAAAACCTTAGGGTGTTAGCCATCTTATTCATTATATTGTCTTTTGTTGCCAGCTTGTTTGGGAGTCCCCAGGACAAGTCTTCCCCAAAAACCCTAACTTTACGCACAGTGTACGCTCACACACACACACACGCACGCAGCTCTTCATAAATCTCGGTATTAAAAATTGAAAGTCGCAGTGAACGAGGGGAAGGCGAGGCGAGAACAAGAGTGACCATTTCGCACACACACACACACGCACACTCGCTCCTCGCTCGCACTCACACACATCGTATATCATTACACACGCCGGCAAAGGACGAGGAGCCAGGACGAGTGGGAGGGCGACTCTGTTGGCCTGGTGTGAGATATGGGATGTGCAACGATATTTTACAATATAATTATGTCAACTACAGAGCATGACGACAAAATCTCCAACGAGCTCTCGACTTCAACAATACTTTATGTGCCCGCGTGTGGCAGCGTGGAGAAGGAAGAGGATCTCGGGGGCTGCCCCGCTGGCGCCAGCATATGAAATGATGTCACCCGCCGGGATTACAAGCGGGCTTTGAGATTTCACATTCAACTTTCAGCCCTTCAGTAACTTGCACAGTTTGCACTCTTTGTTTGAAAACAATTTAACCCGGGATCTCGCCACGATTTCGATTTGCTTTCGACCCTCTCCATGGCATACCGATTCCAATTCCGGCCGGCAGTGAAATTAATTCGACTTGATGGCCATAAATAAATAATGCATTGCCCGCTCTTTTTTTCCCCTGTTTGCATTGTTCGGAGTGTCTACTTTAACGATATTAATGATAAATCCAACCGCAGAAGTCGACGAGCCGCGAATTGAGATGGAAAATCGAGCGATAATAATATGTGATCCCAGCCAAAACAAAAAGTAAGTGCATTTGTGAATAAATGCTGATTTCACATAAATATGCTTACAGCGAGAACTAAAGCCTTAATTAATGTGAACATATGAGCCCTTAAGTGGTGGCCTTTAAGGTAAAAGGGATTCCGGGTAAAGTGTATAAAGAAATGCATTTCATGCTCACCTGAAAGTATCCTGGCGATGCCATATCCGATTCCAGGATCAATGTGGAAACGCTTCGCCACAATATGCAGTTGCTTCAAACATAAGGAAAAGTATTAAAAATCAGCAAGTAATAGAAAACCCAATAGCCAATTATCCTTTACTTCCTTCTAAATAAATAATCCGAACCCTTAATGATATCTTTGTTTAATAAAATGCTAAACAAAAAGCGGGAGACTTCCTTTGCTTAACAAAACTTGTATTTATTTCTGTAACTTCTCTTGGGTAGTATGCAGAATTTCCAACCTATTCTGGCCCAGAGGCATCTCTACCTCTGCCACCCTTCATCCCCTTTTGGCGCAGCAGCAGCAATGAAAATTTTAATTACTTTGCCACTTTTGGCGGCTGACTTTGCGGTTAGCTGTTTAATAATCGCTCTCGAATCAAAGCTCATTTGTCTCAGGCAACCGCAGCAGGCACTCACACAGAAACAGGCGCACAGGCACAACAGCACACACACACAAACACAAGCAGACACACACATCCTCACAGAGAAACCGCAAATGCCGCAGAGTATGCTACACTTATTTGCAATAACTCTTTATGCGAGGAGAAAACCCATCCATCGCACATCGCACTCCATCATCGCATTACTCATACGCCGCATGTGACCAAATATTTGCCCACTCACGCACACGCCGACAGGGCGGCAAACAAACGTCCTGTATCCGAAAGATACAGATACTTTCGGCTGGGACGCACATCAAATTAGCGCCCTACATCCAGCTAACAATTTGTTTGTCCAACACACTCTCTCTCTTCTTTTTTTTTTTTGGTGGAAAGGTTACCGCGGCTACTTACATAGGCGTAACCCGGTGCAGTTAAACCGTGAAGTCATCGCCATCGAAACCCCAGGAGCAAGCCAAAAGGCAAACACAAATACAAATCCTATTTGAATTTGTTGGCAACTATTATGGGCCTGGCTTTTGGGCGGCACACCGAGGAAAAACCCCGTCGAGTGAAGCTAAATGTTTCTATGGATATTAAGCAACGTCCGAAATTTAGAAGGAACATTTAGATGGAACTAAGCACTAGCTTCTACATGCTGTCCTATTTTTTTGAGTGCACATCTCAAGTCGGACATAGATCGAGGACCAAACCGACTACCGGCCTCCATTGTGACTCTATTCGAGGCGAAACGTAGCGAGGACGCGGTAGTGATGAGGAGCCGAGTCGGGGTAAGCAAATATTAATCTTGCCAAGATAGCAAGTCTCTCAGGTTCGCGTGGCTGCTGCCAGGAGTAAGCCAAATCAATTGCAATTACAACAAACAAACAGTCCGGGAGGGCAGCGCGGTGCAGGCGGAATGCAAATCGAAATCGAAATGAGAATCACGTTCCCGGCGCTGTGCAATGTCTCCAACATTTTCTGATTCCGCCTCCGATTCAGCGTCTGCATCTCCGTCTGCGTGTACTGATGCTTCCTGCGCTTCTACACAGAGCGCAAAATGTCCAACTCGTACCTGAATCTTCTCAGAATTTCATTCAAAAACATCAGCTGCAATAATAGATAACTGCTAACATTCACATTTTGGTTTGTTCTAAGATCATAGTTGATGATTTTCTAAGGCAATATCACAACAATCTCAATCTTGTTGTATATATTTAGCAAATATGTGTAGTTAAGTGAAGAATCTGTTGAGTTTTTGGGAAACTGCGGCACCTTTGGCATCGGTCGCTTATCTTTCATTAAATTCTTAATTTGTATTCCATTTTCATCGATTAACATGAAGTTATTTCAGCGGTAGGGCGCTGATTTAAATTATTAGATATATATTATATATATTTTTGGTTCCGTGTACTTCCATTCCCATGGGACTGTCGCTGCAAATGCAGCTCTTCCACCGGAGTTTGTTTGCATTCGATTGCTTTGCTAAACATGTGCAATGAAAAATTCGTGCATAAAATGAATGCCGCACTGGGACGGGGGACGGGAGGCCAGGCACTGGCACGGGGGAAATGGAAATGAATGAAAATGGCAAAGCTAACGAAAATAACATCAGCTAAAAGCTAATAAATTGCCACTCCGGATTCTGGCTTAAGGATTGCGGCTACTGGAACTCATAAATTTGATTTGTCCCTTTCAATTTGGCTACCCCGCATTATTGGTGAAAGGTTCAGCTTCGTTGTGAAGTGCCAACAAAAGTCCCATTTTCCGTCATCACAAAATATAAAAAAATAGATGTCCGACTTATGTTCTTGACTTATTCGATAAGTTCTTAATGTACAAAAATCGGTTTTAATTGATTAACATCGAAGTTTCCTAAGCTAGAAATAAATCAACATTTCTTATGGAATTTAATCTATGTATTTCATGTTTTAAACGGAAAAATTGAAACATATATCTATATACAAATGAAAATACCTGCAGCTGTAATTTAGTTATTGAATTTATCTTATCGATAGTTCTTAGATTTCAAAATTAATTTTATTCGATTAACGTTGATCTTTTTCAACAAGAAATAAATAGGACTTTCTATGCTTAAACAGGTGGAAAATAATCAAATTATTTGATGTTTCCGATAATCGGAATATAGACATATTCATATATGTAAATGTCTTCAGCTGTCACTTACAAATATAATGTTTGCTTTTTATTTAATAGCATTGTTTTGTAGATTATGTAGAATTATGTAGAAATTAATAAAATGGAAAAGAATAAAATAAAAAATCGATATAAATCAGTTGTCATCAACATTAGACTGATATTGTCCGATCCCCATAGCAATTTCAATCAATTGTATTTAGTTAAGAAAGTCCTGTACACACGGAAATATTCCTGGCAAAAACAAAAATAAAAATAGAATAACTCCTGTTTATCGCATGGCATAAATAATAATTAACGTTTTAAAGTCTGGCTTGGTTGGTGTTGGGTGGAGGTGAAGTGACAACCGAGTTCTAGGCAACATTCATCATGCCCGACCATGTCCGAGATAAACCAAAACAGAAGACAAATGAAAGTTCATAAATTGTCAAGCAGCCGGAAAAAAAGAAGGAAATGAAAACGAAATTCCATTCTCTTTTCTCGTTTAGCTCATATTTTTTCCAGCACTTTTGTTCGCTTTGTTTTCCACCGAAGAGCACTAAAAAATAATTTAATTTTTTATTCTTAAGCTCTCTCCCATTGCTGTTGGAATTGTTTCGAACCCAATACGTTTTGGATTATTGCCAATCGAGCTGCTATGTTCATACATATATTCAATCCGATTTAGAAAGATTATAACTTTTTTTTTTTTAGATACAAATCATTCAGGTAAAAAATGGAACAAAAAGTGCAGCAACGTAAAAGTTTCGAGAGTTCAAATTCTGTCAACTATACTTGATGTGGCTTAATATTTGATGCGATAAATAGAGCTTGACTACAGCAAAATACTGAATTCCTAAAGGGAACATCGTCGCCATTCCCTGGCAAATTATGTTAATTTATGAATGCTTTAGGTAAAGGTACCTCCTACCTACCTTTTTATTGCTTATTTTTGGCCAATAACTTCTCAGTTTCAATTTAGATTAGCCAACGATTCACCGTAATATCTTTATCGGAGCGTTTCAAAATAATGCCCTGGGATAGCCCTCGTTTTACGTACCATTAAATCAATTTTTCATGGACAATTCCCCCCTGCGCTTCGATATCCTGTCTTTCGGTTAATTGGCAATGCAAAGTCGCGACCGAAACAAAAGGAATCCCCCTCCCAGCCCCAGTTCCCTCCCCAGAATGCTAATGAGGCGCAAGACTTGGGCGGACCAGGCGAGACTTCAAGTTTTAAGTGTAAATCGTTTCAATGCCAAAGCGAACTTATTATAAAAGCAAATAATGAACCTAGAGCTGGGCCCAAGGCGGATCTCAGCCGAAACTGAATTGCCTTGCATTTCTGCCAGGCAAAGGTAGATACTGTCCAGGCAGGCAGACTAAGAGAAATCAGGCCAAATCGAATCATTCTCTCAGTGCACTATGCAAATGCATGGTGACCGGGCTCAGAGCAGGTGCGAAGAAAAAGGCCGCCACATGGCCAACAATTCGATGGGCTGGGATGGGAGGGGCCTGGAGGCCGGACCAGGCCGGTTACTTTGCGGCCTGCGCCTGAATTTAATGAGTTCTTTGTTTATGTATTCTCATTTATCTGAAATTACCACGCACAGACAGTGGGGCGACGCCTGTTAAGGTTGGGCGGCAAATGTAATAATAAAATTGCAGCTTATTACCGCGAAAGGTGCGCGGCGGAAGCGGAAGTGAGCCGTATTTCTGCTTCTGCCGCCGCCATGTCCACGGTGTTGACTTAGGATCTGGCCCCGAGGAGTGACGGAGGCGGAGGCGGAGACGGAGACGAAGACGGAGGCCTGCTTTCATTACGCCCACACTAAGTCCACTCTTCAGCTGATCCCGCTTATGCTGACGACAAATGGCCGACGCGGAGCGGGGCATAAATTTCCAAATGGCTTTTCTTTTTATGGCTGCCACTGTCGAAGCAAAAGCAACAGTTGCTAAATAGATGACGTCCCGACGTTCGGGAATTTCAACGAATTTTTGATTAAGTCGCCCCGCACCTGAATCACCGCTAGTGCCGTGCCGCCAACTCCTTCGATTCCTGTTGCCAATCCCATTCACCCTGCTAATTAAGAAGCTTCACAACGAATGAATAAAAACAAAACTGACAAATAAAAACAACAGAAAAAAGAAGATAAAAAAAAGGGGAAGGGAGAGAATTGTCACTGCCAAAGTTCGGACCGAAACTTTGGCCAAGTTCCATAAAGTCAGCGCCGTTGCCAAACCCATTTACATACAAATTCGAATCCAAAAAAAAATCCGAGAAGTTGCTTCACATATCACATGCTAATGCCCTTGATGTCCTGCAAGGGACGTGGGATTTGGGATTATCAAGGCAAAGCCGCAAAAAACTTGCCGAACAAACCCCTGCCATGTCCCTAATCTGCCAAGTCAAAGGAGCGGAAGAGAGCGCTTCTGCTTGTGCTTCTGCTTCTGCTTTTGCTTTTGCGACATCCAACAGGAAAGGAAGAATGCGAAACAGAAACAAAAAAGAAAAGAGAAAGGCTGGAAAAACAATGCGAATGAGTGTCTGCACTCGAAACAAAAGTTCAAGCCAAATGGGCACACAATTATTGAGATTTTATGGCACCATGCCGCATTTCCCGTTCATTTCTTTTAGTGTACCTTGGGCTCGAACTTCGATTGTGGTTCGAGTCGTAAGCGTATTTGAATTTCCTTTCATGGTTTCCCTTCTGCGTTGACATTTTTTTGTATTTTTCTATTTGAGACACAGGGTGCGCTGAGAGGCCAGTGTAATGAAGACAAATAAAGGCAATTCCTGATGCGCTATGACTTCGTGACTAGCAGAACAGCCTCCTCGGTCCATCCATTCCACTTCCGTTTCCGTTCGCCCACCCCATCACCTGCTGTCACGCTCGCTGCATATTTGCTTAGGTCCAATTCCGAATCAGAATCCGAATCTGAATCTGAATCAGAATCAGTGTGCTCGTCTCTTGGTCAGCGGATGTGTGCACTCGAACAGATAGCCATATTTATACAGCCCGAACAATGGCACTCGACGACCGAAAATATAGTGTATTAATTTCCCGAATTAGGGAAAGGTCCAGGCTAGGATGGCAATCTAATCGAAGAGGAGAGATTATAGACTAATAACTTCTAAGTGAAGAATCTGTACATCAAATAAGTCACATCACATGGTAGAAAAATGAAAAAAAGATAAATACAACTATGAGGATTATATATAATATCAAAACCTTTTATAAAACTATTTGGGGCTTAACAGTTTTGGCAAAACAGCTGTTTAAGATGCCTCAAAAGGTCTAGCTGGAATTAATTTTCTAGCAAGTAGTCTGCGATTATTCATGAGTTTCTCACCAACCATTCTTCTCTTCCACAGTATGCAGCTTGAGGTCTTTATGAAGAGTGTAACCGTGCACATACCAGAGAAAGCCTATTATACGTCGTCGTATTTTGTTCTGCAACAAGGTGTTCCTTCTATGAATGGCTTTGGAGGGTGCCAACCATATGTTGACTGTTTTTGGGGCTGGAATGTATCAGCATTATACAACGAATAGAGGATCGGCCCAATCACATTATTTGAGTATGTATCTCTATGTATCTCTATGACATTTTTGGCTAACTGGGAAATGTGCTTAGTGGGAATAAATGTGTCAAATTGCCGGTCGATGGCCAAATGTCAATTTACGTAAATTTCATGTTTATTTGCCCATTGATTAATGGCCAAGGGCCAACACAAACACACATTCACACACTTGCACAAGAGGTCCCAAGGCCGCAAGTCTTCAATCATAAGTCGCCCCTTTTTTTTTTTGTTTTGTTTTGAGGGGTTGGCCCTTTGCTTTATTTATGCATAAAATTTATAGGCTGAAACCAGCATATTTGTGTGATTAGCCGCAAATTTTTGACCCATTTGTCATTAGAGCTGAATGCAGACGAGCAGGGATTTGCATAAAACAAACGGACACGGGACACGGACACGGCCTGGCCGGCCAACACACACCCGAGCGAGTGCGTTTGTGTGTGTGTTGGCCATTGTGCCGTGCCAAAATGTGTGACCGACAAGATTTATCAAGTAATAACAGACATTTCGGACAACCCATAGACCCATTAGTCACACGCTGTTTGACATTGTCTGAAAATATCATTTTAATCACAGACCACACACAAGGAGCACATGGAGCCGGCAGCACAGCAGGCCGAGGCGGATACGGATGCGAATCCGAGTGTCGAGGTGCTGGCACAGGCGAAGGCGATGGTGATGGCGATGGCGGAGGTGGTGGCTCCTTCATCGCCATGGTCCGCTGCTTGCCAGCAAAGTACAGTACGTTTTCAAGCTTTAAGGCAACCGGATGGATGCTCGGGATAGCAATGATAGGCATAATGATTCATATAACGTTAACGGATCAAAACCCTTTAGGAACCATACAACGACATAGTTTTTTTCATGCATCATATTTTTTCCTTTTTTTTTTGCCAATTTTATCGCTAGCAAATGGTAATTTAAATACATACCTGGTACGCATCTTGCACATTATACGGTCTTTAATACATATGGATGTATTCTCAAGAGGGGCGTTTATGCTGTCGGTTTTAAATGAAAATATTATGAGCATTATGACTTATTATTTTATTAGCCAGTTATTATATTATTACATTAATAATATGTATAGGCCGGACTGTAGATATCAAGTAGTTCGCATTATATTTGAAGCACCAACCACCCCCCCTGTCCGCCGTGTGCATGCATCCTCACATTGCAAGGGCGCATTATGTTGTCGATTGCAGTTATGGCCGGGGACGTCTCCTTGGGGTCGTTGGAAGGAAGCGAATTAGTTGTCAAAGTTGATGGTGTCGCCAACAAGATGGAAACTTATGCTCGCATGGGGGCCGTCTACGCCCTGCAGTTTTTCACTGATCTTCTTAAGGAACTCATGTAAGCGCTCAACGCGGCGACAGGTATCCGTCTTACACTCCTGTAGTACAAAAAAATGATGAATTAAGTCTAGCTCTCCGCGGGTCAGAGAGAGAGAAAGTACGCACCTGCATCAGAGCTTCCACGGATTCGACTTTGATCTCCCCTGTCACCTGTCCGCGTTTATTGGTACTGGCGAAAACCAGTTTATCGGCGCCGCCCAAATAGGCCTGACTGACCCATCTGTTCTTCATCATGTTATAGCGAAAATTGGAATTCTGGTCTACAACCCGGATGATGGTTAGGCGACATTTGTCCAACTCCTCTTGCTTGGTGCTGCGAAAGAAATGGTTTATATTGGACCGAAATGATGTCTTCTTAATTGGATCACTCACAGATCGCCGACAGGTTCGGTGTTGCTCAGTCCCGTGAGCTCGGCAGAATAGAGCAGCCGGTACTGGCCGAGTGTGGCAGTAAACATGCCATACTTTTGCTTCCTTTCATCGATTGGTTTAGAGGTATCGGGAGCCTCTCCGTGACGCTCTATTTAAAGGGGATCACGTTCAGTTTAAGAAGGAACAGGATAGCCCTCCTCTTATATACATATGTATGTACTTACCGGTCATCATATACTGACGGGCCTTAAAGGCGAATGTAGCTCTGAGATTCGCGTTTTGATCATCAAGATTGACATACTCTACGAAAATGCAGCCCATAAAACGAAAGGCAGTTAATTTGATTGTTTTAGGCTGGGCCCATAGCAATAATAGGATTGTCCGCCGATGGAGAATGAAGTCGGTCTCCAGAACCACCTGCTTCGACAGATCCACCTTTAATACATAGTTGGTAAAGAAATCCCATTCGCCGGGGTAGACCTCATTTCGAAAGATGTACTCATCAAAACCTTGACGTAGGTCGAGGGGGTATTCAGAGTGCATCGGCTGCCGGAAGTACTTCAGGGTACCTGTCTGCGCGAGGGTCCTGGTGATCGGATTGAACTCCGCAATGCTCCGCAAACGAATGTTAGTCAATTCCATGTCGTTCTCAATTGTGTTCGCTACTGATTTACCTGTCCGTGCACGCGCTGTTGGATAACAAATTGAATTCAGGAACTATTCAAATTAATGTGGCAACTTGGGATTGACTTAAGCTATTTTCCCCCACTCATTTGCATAGTTGGCTGGCTCACTTTTTCCCCGGCTCATCTGTCCGTCAGTTTGTCCGCCAGTTTGTCCGTCAGTTTGCGCATTTCCACCGACAGCAGGTGGCTGGCTTCTCGCTCCTGACTGATTTATGTGCGGCAAAGTCTTGGGTTAAAAACTTTCCACTGCTGGATTAAGCCACGGCGAAATGAAATTAAAAATTACAGAAAAAAAAAAAAAAAAAGAAAAAAAACGGAACTGTGGCAGTCACGAGGAAATCTCGGGTAACTTTTTGATTTGTCGGGCAGCCCCATCGCACCATCGAGCGTTGTAGTTGTTGGTTGGGCCTTGCCCCGCCCTATCCAGCGGGTCTTCCTTAAGTTTTAATTACAAGAAACGTGAGTAAAATTACAAAATGCCAGCACTTTTGATTTGTCTGCTCTCCTACGCTCTGTTTACAAATAATGCCAAGGGGAGTCAGTCGTCATCGCTCGTGTCTAATTCAAAACTCTTCTGAATTCCGCACTGAATGCAAACCCTATCATGGCTCGGTATTTATATACACTTCCGCCCTGTGCAGGTAAATAAAAACTACATACATATATAGCACTATTTTTAAGTAGCTTAATTTTTCAGCTTTATTACCGTCAACATCTGATCGGGGTTCTGGCAAAGGCAGTGATCTAATCAATTGGGCTTATAAACGGCGTATACAACCCGCCGCATGTGTGATTTAGATTAGATTTCGATTTAGTTACGACGTTTATCAAAGATTAATGCATTTAAATCTTTTGTGCAAATGGGAAATGGATAGTGCCAGCAGGCGGGAACGAACCAGATTCGAGAACGGAAGCCAAGACCACTTATTTGGGGATTGTTGGGGTGGACTTTGGAAGGAAGGACAAGTCGCGACCGTTCACTTGGGAAGAGAATAGACGAATGTTGCAGCAAATGACACACATGTATGTATGTACATATTGCATGGAACATTTCCGTCCGGATAAACCGACTGCTTATCATTGCTTTTTACATATTGGCTCAAGTTTACATGGAAATGATCCAATTTCCCTCGGAATGGATAGCCACGGAGGCGATCAACAGCTAAATACCACAATTACATTATGTGTTATACAAATTCGTATATATTTAATACAATTAATTAAATATTTTACCCAGCTTTGGATCTTAGTAAGAATTGCTTTATTTTTCTGCAAGTGTAGAGCCTGTGTCTGGTAGTTTAGCTTTGAGCCCTGCTCATATTGTGGAGACAAATTAATTGCGAAGTCGTGTAATTGTTTGACGATGTCATCCAAATTCATTCGAGTCCCAAAATGCTTTGATGTTTACATTCTAACATATGTATGTTTGTGTGTTTGTGTGTGTGTGTGTGTGCTTAACCAGAGGATGTATGTACATATGTATGTATTTGGGTGCAGAAGGGTTACAGAGGACGAGGGCGGCACAGACCCATAATCGTTGTGTAGCTCCAAGTGTAACCCAATTAGTTTACAAGCTGTTCAATATGGCTGTTACGTAAAACATCCCCAGCTCCACCTTTTCTGCTGCCTTTCCTCTACAATTACATACATATGTATGTACAAATGTATCTCTAATGCGGATTTTCATCAGAACAGAACCCACTTACATTAGGGACTTGTTAATCCAAGGAGAGAGAGTGAGAGAGAGCGAAATAGAAAATCAGTTCTAATACGAAAGATTTAATTGATGTTTCATTTCGTTAATACGTACATTTGTCTCTTATTTCATATATGTACATAATGTACATACATATGTAAGTATGGCTGCACATACAAGTTGCAGAATGTAAAGAATCTTAACAACTCTGACAATATTAATTATGATATGATATTAATAACGATATGACTCATCTACATACAATGTATGAATGAATGTATGTTTTATCCATAAGCAGATGCTAATGTACATATGATATAGCTGGTATATGTACATATACATATTTCTTCGGAGGACTATCTTCTATATTGTGTAAGTTTCTGTATGTGCATGTACATCGTGTCATCGCGTCTTTTAAGCGTAAAATAAAGTTCCGCAGAAAAGTTACACATTATATATTATATATATGTATATATAGAAAGATCTATTCTTACTATGTGTGTACTAGACATACATGTGCATCAATATAAGTATAAAACCTACATTAAGACATTGTACATATGCATGTATCATATTAATATCGGTACATAGAATCTTTGCATTCTGTTCCGCGGAAAATATACACTTAATAAGGGTGAATGGGTTCTATTTAATCTTATTGTTAGCTAAACAATGCCCACAATTATATTCTTACTATAGATGGTTGTAGCTTACCTGCAGCCACTCTGAAATAACTTTGCGCTGTTTGACAAAAAGTTTCACTGATTTTGTAAGTTTGAACCAATCCCCTTTCCGCTTTAGAGTGGACAGACTATGAGGTATATCGATAGATCCGTGTTCACAAAAACAATACGGTCACTGATCAGGGATGCATTTCTGACGACCAATGTTGGAAAGGCAGAAATGCTTGTTTTAACGATAATTTATATATATATTTAAAACGGTTAACGGTTAGCGGTAGACGGTGGAATATTGTGATTATGTAGCGCAGGAAAATATGTTAGTTTTATTAATATATGTTTTTGTTTTCTAAGTTTATCTTTAAGAACTACATATTTTTGTGCAAAATAGTTTCGAATTTATGTTTACAATAATTTTACACATATTTACAGAATATTAAAATGAATTTGATGATTCCCTTTTATGAGAAGTGATTGAAAACTCGCCGTGTGGCTCCGGCTCCGACTTGTACTCCGGCTCCTGGCCTGACTGTGATAAAACAAGTGTGCGCATGGGATTTTGATCCCCTCAAAGAACTTAGGGCTCTAAGCGCACTCAGCCACAACAATAGGTGGAGCAGGGAAAAGGCGGAAACTTTTTTAATTAAAAGGGAAAATATGGAGCGGAATGGGGAAATGTATAAAATAAATAAAACTTGTGCCACTGACAAAATGTTTCTCTCGGCCATCAACAAGTTAAGCACAAAAACAAAAATTGTTTCCTCAACGTATTTTTTCCACCTGTTTTCTTCGATTCGCTTAAGCCTCATCACCCATCCGCCCGCCACCACCCATTGGGCCCACTTGTTCCTTGCTTGTTCTTCTACTTTTTTGCGCTCCATTTGCGGCAAGGAAATTGAAGCGTTTAGAGAAAAGTTTCTAATGTTTTGTTATTCAGTCTGAGATACTTTATGCGATTTATGCCGTTTCGGAACTTAACTTTTCGATTCTTTTCTTCAATGCTTACGTTGGCCTAGGATTTGTTAAATGATGGAAGCTTAAGAAGACTTAAAAAACTACAAGAAAATATATACAAAACGTGTCAAAAACTCGAAGGCTTCAATAATCGAATATATATATATGTGCCATATTACCTAAACACACATAACTTTTTATTGGGCCATTGAAGACCATAAGTTGCACTTTTATTTTGCCTTTTTATATTTCTTTACTTCAAAAAAATTATTTCATATAATTTGTTAAGGGGCTAATTATATATTATGTAATTACCTAGGGGGAGGATGTTTGATTATACGGGGGATGGGGTGGTCTAAAATAATAATAACGCAATCAGTTCATATAATGTTATATGTTAGTTTTATTTAAATATAAATATATTTAAAAACATTTTAGTTTTGTATTATTATGGAAAGGATCTTAACGCAGAATTATTATTTAATAGGCTCTTCCCACTGCAAAGAAAGGGATATGGAACGGGGAGAGCGTGCCACTTTTTGGCAGCTGTTCCCTGTGTATTACACTCAAGCTCTGTTATTATTATCATTATTGTGTAATATTATCATGATTATTGTTATGGTTTTTGCATTTTAAAACAAATGAGACTTTGACTGTGTGTTACATACATACATATGTACTATATGTATGGTCGTGGGTGCGCCAAAAATTACCCAAGAAATGTTATTTTTTATGTTCCTTTAACTGCCCGTCCGTTGCCCATCAATTTTACTAACTTCGGGGGAAAGCATGCAAGGGAAAATGAAGGGCCGGGCTGAAGGATATGAAGGAACCGAGACAAGCTCGACGAACATAAAAATCAAATTTCCGCATAAATTGTTAGCTCAACATCTTATACATTTTGGATGGGGAAAACGGGCCAAAAAAGAAGAAATTTTAACCGAGGTTTCGACAATTACAGTCAGGAAAAATGGTTATTTCACTGTCCAAAAATATTATCATTACATCATATGTAAATTCGGTTTTGTTTTTAGAGCTTAGGGTCACTTCTAAGCTGAGTAAGTCCATATGAAACAGGAAAATAAGATATTCGAATCAATTGATCATTTTCTTATAATATTGGGAGTCTACCCAAATTTATTTCTTCCTAGGCTTCGTAACATTTCCATTTGTTTCGTGATACTCTAAGAGCTTAGCGAATTATCAATCTATGATTTTTTGTTGTATAATTTCGTTATTATAAAAAATGTTATTACAATTTTCGATAAAATAATATGCATAATAGATATTTCCAGATTGAATTCGATTTGAATTTATTTCTTTTCCAGACTGTTGCTTTGTGAGCGCATGTGCGCGGGTATAAAACTGTGCTCGTGTGAAGCAAATTGAGTAATTATTGCCTGGCAGACGATTTAGCGGTGATTCCCCTCCACTCCACTCACTCCGCTCCAACGCTCGCTCAGCACGCTTTCCCGCATTTCCTGGGAAACCCATCCACAAAGCCATCGATACATATTTCATGACGGTGGATTACAGTGCAATGAACATGAATTTTATGAGTTCGCAAACGAGAACAGATGAGTACTTAAAATCTATAAAGATTTTACCTACTGAGCAATATTGGCTTTGATATTTCGTAAAATGTAGTTTAAGAATGATGCTCTATGCTTTAATGCGGAATTTTAATCGTAATTGGAGACTATGTCTGTTCACATTGGTTCCTAAAATTACTTTCTATATTTGGTAAGTTAAAGTCGATTGTCTGAAAGGATGATAAAATTATTTGCAGGTATTTTATTTATATTTTATTTATATTTTATTTATTTAGAAACATTTACAAACAAAACTTGACATTCTGTAAGTCTATTAAGAAAAGCACATATTCTTGTTCCATTTAATCGTTCCAAATGGGTTGGCATTGTAATGTGGAATAGAACACCCAATCGTTTTCCGTTTCATTTTCGCCATTGCTGCATTGCCAATTTGAACAATTTTGTAATTTTGGTAATAAACTCGAAGGAAACCTAAAAAAAACGCGAGATGTCGGATAATATATATAAGATGTCGCCTCCCGAGACTAAGAAACTCAACGACGACGTGATAAAAGACGTGATGGCCGAATTGTTAAAACAGGGTTGCAACTTGTCGACGCTTCAGATCTTGGAGCAAAATTGGCGCTCCAAGTTCAACTTAATTTCCGAAATGTCCACCGAGAAGTCCGAAGCCACCAAGGACACTGAAGCCACCAAGGACACTGAAGCCACCGAGAACACTGAAGCCATCGAGAACACTGAAGCCATCGAGAACACTGAAGCCACCGAGGACGCCACCAAGGAGGCCAACAATCCCCTGGCAGTTGCCGTTCTGACCGCTCCAGTTCCCCAAGTCTTGAAATGGATGTGGCAAGACTCGAAGTTGCCCACAATCTTGCGCAGCCTTCTGGCCCCACGCTCGCGCCTTGCAGGGGGGCAACTGAATAATCTATTCGCTGCCATCCAACTGGACGGTGGAGTGCCAGCAATCAAGGATGAGGACGACGATCTGGAGCAAAAGTCTGGGACAGACAACAGCGAAGACGAGTCACTGAACAGTGGCGACGATCCTGTCGAAGATGATGCTTACGACGGAGACCCATTCGATTGCGATAATGTTATCGCATGCCAATACAAGCGTATCTCGCGTACAAAAAATCGTTGGACTATCCAACTCTACAACTGTGTGATGTACATCGATGGCAAGGACTATATCTTCAAGCAATTGACTGGCCAGGTCAAGTTTTAACAGCGCCAGGACAACAAGAGGATGAGATTGAAGTTAAAGTTTGAAGCCAACTAAAAACGAATGAACGTGAACATGTTTTATATTTTCTTTCTTATCAGTTACTTAAAAGTAATATTAATATAAATAAGCAAATAAGCACATCAGCCATACTGAAGTCTGTCAAGCACTGTGTTATAATATCACTTATCACCTGTGTTAAATAAAAAAAGAGCAGTGTTCTGGTAATATGTACTTATAAAAACTACACTCTTTATCTACTCTTTTCTATTTAAAATTTCTACAATATATACATATTTATTATTCGGTGATAACTTGGTCTGAGTGGCCTTGCTGCTGAACTTGTTGAGGATTCGAGAGGGCCAAAGCTGATAACTCAGCTCGCTCGCAATAATCGACAGAGACTTAGTCACCGTATAGTATTATGCGACCGCCTGGCCATGGCCAGACTCAATCTGAATCCGAATCCGAGGCAGCGGCCGAGCATTGATGTTGATTACAGCTCTAAGCTTTGACATTTGAGGCTGAAACCGGGGCAGCGATAAGGCGACCGCCGCATCATCGATGAAAAAACAAAATGGGACATGGGGCCCGGAAGACCGACATGGTAGGGAACTGCGCATTCAGTCATTTATTGGCCAGCCGACGAGCACGATGAAGCTTCTGCTATTCGTCTGCCTTATCCTCTCCGCCCTGCTACTGGGCTTGGGCCAAGCAAGACCCTCCGAGGTGGACAGCCCGGAGCCCGATGCCAACGAACTAGACACTGGGCCCGACGAGGTGGAGGCCGTCACCAAGCCGCTGGGCATGGTCTCCATCAAGGTGCGCCACGTCCAGACGGATCCGATTCTGTGCCAGCAGCTTTCGCGCTACAATCCGCACCACCCCCAGTGCCACGGATACTGCAAGCGTCAAGGTCACTGGATCGGCCAGTGCAAGAAGGAGAGCTGCCACTGCTTTTCCTAGGCGATAGGAAACATCTTATTTTTTTCTGTTTTTCTTAATTCCGAGTGCCTTCTTGAGGATGTGCTTATGTGTGTGTATCTGCGAAATAAAGAGATTGTTTAGCTTTGCTAAATGTGTTTCTTATAATCTCTGTTTGGTTTTTTATTAACCGCGAAATACGTCAAACGTTCTTAAGTAAAGTAAACAAGAAAATTAGCAAAACATTATGCAGTGTTGTCTTGTTGAAAAACCTGCCAAGATATATTGATTGAAATGAGCTGCGACGAATGCAAACTGAAAGATCAAAAAGGTGCAAATAAGTTACCGACCCACAAAGGGGCTATAGCTTAAAGGGCTACTTTCAAAAATATTTTTTTATTGCTTATTCAATAGTTTATAATTTCAAAATTATCCTGTAAAAGTGACAAGGTCCTATCTTAAATAGTTCATGAATGACAGGGTTCTAAAGAGCGACCCCCTTTCTAACATTGCAATTCAAGGACAAATCGTCCGATCGCCTTGAATTTAAACTGAGCATTCTTAAACGTATATTATACACATGAGGAAAAAATCTCTATTAAAAGTGCCTTATCAGAAAGGTCAAAATTATGTGTATTCTCTTAGGTCTTAACCTATGTGGCGTCATAAAAACAAATGCGTGTGCATAGGCATAAACACCTCTGCTATAATCTAATCTATGACTCAATCAGCATCACCAGGCGAGTCGATTTAGCCATTGCCCCGTCTGTTAGTCTGTCCGTCTCGTATGCGTGTGTAAGCCAGAAAATGAGATCTACCTGGGGCCGAGTAAAAGGTTTTTCGACAGCAAATATTGTTCGACGTCATACAAATATAAAAAAAAAAAGAAAAAATATTTAGCACGCCTTTTTTTAGTTGCGACTCGGTCCTAGCTACATGCACAGTGTTATCAACTCTTTCATATGCTAATTTTATAGTAAACAGGGAAGGCAACAGGATGAAAAAGAAAGAAAACAAAGAATATAAACAAACAAAAAGGAATGAAACGCGCTGGAAAAACATGATGACAGCCAGTGCCATTGAGTGCGCGGTGTAGGGGAGGGCGGGACTCTTAAGGAATAAGGACAAAAAGCAGCCGCAACAAAAAATGAATGTAAGCATGTATGTATGTATGTATGTATATGTACATATGTACATACGTGTAACGAGTGACAGCTACTAATAGCACGCACACAAGCACGGCCCAATGCACGGACATGCATTTGCACACCGTTAGCATTACCGTTACTGTTGCTGTTGCTGCTGCTGCTGCTGTTGCTGTTGTTGTTGCTGTTGCTGTTGCTGTTGTTGCTGCTGTTAGAGATGTTGCTAATGCCGTTGCCGCTGCTGGGGCACTTTGTGTGCTGCGCTGCACCGAGAGAAATGCCCAGGCTCTAATTAAAGTGTAATAACATTCCTGACAAGCCATCAAAGGCATCCAATGTGAGAGGTTGTCACAGTTAACGCGTGCTTGTGTTTCCAAGGATACATCCTTATAAGCTAACAGGACTTCCCTATATTAGAGGTGGAGAAACATGGATGTATTTCACCCAAAACATCGACTACATCGATGTTTTTCTACCTCTAATGAAGATGGTTTTTGGTGAAAAAAAAAATCGATGTTTCCTCTTCCTTCGAGTGCGTTGTCGATACGTAATGGAGCCTATTTTTTCTCTACGTGCACACTATAGCGGGAAATATGAATATTCATGAACTGGATGCTGCAGGCAGCGGCTTTTGTGCATCTTTTGGAGGCATTCAGGAGTTGCAACACTGCCGCCGCCGCCCCACCTTGTGCCACTCGGCGGGCTGCCCACTTTCGCTGAATTTCAGCTCGCCTAATTATCAAAAAAAAAAAAAAAAAGAGAAAAAGAAAAAGTCAGGCCTGGCACAAAATATCATAATCTTTGCTGGGGCTAATGTAATCAGTAATTAAGTAAGGTCTCGGCTTTCATCCGCTTCCCGGAATCAAATCCAATTAAATTCGAGTGTAAACCGCGCGGGTCAACTATTTCAATGAATGTCAAAGGATACTCGAACCGCGCCAATTATATACATTAGACTGGCGTTTGTTTCAAGGACCTGAGCTCGCAGATATTCGCATTATTAGCCAAGTTTGATTGATGGCCTTTTGTTCGTCATGTGCGGTAGTGTGTGGGTCATTCAAGTTTAATGAACAACAATAAGCGCGCTCCTGCCTCAATACCAATCCCGTTCCCCGATCCCCGATCCCAATCCCCTCATCAGGGCTTCCCTTAGTTAAATGTGACAAGGAAAATGGGTAAATACGAAATAGATTTTCCTTTCCGTTCGTGTTTGTTCTGGCATTTCCCCTTCCCGCCGCTCACGCGTGTTTGTAAACTGATTTTGGCTCAATATAATGTGACGTCCCTCACTTTTGATAAGGGTTCTCTTCTCCATCGCAGCCGGAGGCTGTCAAATGATAAGCAGCCGACAAGCCCCAACAAAAGGGATATATGTATGTATGTAGGGAGGAACACCGCTAGATATAGAGGCTGAGGAGATACCAAATTGTAATCATTACAACACTTACCCGCGTAGGGGAGGCGAACTAGGAGTGGCATTCCGAGAGGAGCACGCACGATTGCCTGTCCAATTAAAAATTCAAAAGCCTTTTTTCAGCCACTCACCAAATTGGTGAATTACGTGCCAAACCGAGAGCCAGAAGGTTCCCAGCTCAAACGGAAAGTATGATTTATTTATCGATCTATTTATGGGCACATGCCTAGCCAAAAATACAGATGTACATACAATACAAATACAAATATTGCCAATAGACATTATGAATAAATATTGAGATATGATTTCATTCCACACAATCATTGATATATGTTTTTAAATATAAGCCATAAACAAGTAAGTAAGCTACAATTTATTTCCACCTACAAGGCTTAATTAAATAATTATATTAATGATAAAATAATACAGATAATGTTCCGAATCACCTGTAAATTCTTTACTCAAATCCCGATCTTAATTGTCAAGCAGAAGCTACATTGGTAAACTGTTTATTTTTCTGGGCAGCCCCCAAGACATCCACATTATGGTCCTTCGATCCAGATATGAACTAGCGACCTATAGATCTACAGTATTTTTGTTTGCTCACCTAATTCTGAAATTGGTTTGTCAGCCGCTAAGTAACTTCAAAGCGGAATCTCAAGCTCAACCTCCGTTTGTCAATGTGACACTAATGCCAGACGATGCAACAATTAACGCAATATAAGTCCAGTTTATTCCCATTTCCTAAACATCAGTAGTTTAAAAAGGTGCCTTGGAGTTAACCAAATGGAAATGAGCTCGTTGAGTTTAAAGAGTAAACTACAGGTTGCGGTACAGGTTCAATTATTTCCACCTTAACCTGCTTAATCAACCATTATGGCAGCTTCGTTTCGACTATCCTCTTCCGCAGGCCGCACTCAATTTGCACAAGTTCTTGGCCAAATATTTATACTTCATTTAGCAAATTCCCACTCGAAATTATCCGAGGGCCATGTTACGAGGTGAATGTCCTTGTCTGCGTTGCCGTTGCCGCTTTCGCAGGACCTCCACGTCTTATTAGATGCAGGGGCTTATTAGTTAGATTGTTTATCGTTCAGGGGCGGCAGGAAATCGCTTCGCGATGGGCAGGGCAGCGTAACTGGCGCCAGGGGATGCGGGATACCTGGATACCTGGATACCTATCCTGGATTTTGGCAGCATTCAGTATCCAGGGTTCAGGCAAGGATACTACATCTACATATTCCGTCGACCTACATATAGAAATATACATATTTCGGTGTATATCTTTATAATAATAATTTGTTTGCCGGCAAAACTCTCCCCGGGGCGCATTTAACTAAACGCTGCCAAGGATGCTGGCAGGACGATGGCTTCGAAGGATTCGAGGTGGCCTGGCCAGCAGCAGCATCCCGGCCGTTCGTGCTCGTGGCAATTATAAATTGTTGAAAATAATTTCATTAAATATGTAAAAAGGCGACGTCGAATAGAAAAGTGTATTAAGAAACTGGTGCCAGCAGGAGGATCCTTTTCAACCGGTCCCGTCCCGTGTAGGTAAGTGAATGCCACCCACCTAGCCCCCCTTCCTTCAGCCAAACAACGTGCCAGCCATTAACTTAGACCCCGCACTTTCTGCTCCTATCTATCGCTCCGACCTTCGAACTTTGACTTCCTGTGGCCTCGAAAAAAACTTACCCACTTTCCAGTGCATATTGTGACGAACTGAACAACAGAGAAGAGAGCAGGCCACGGTGAGCTGATGATGATGAGTGGAAAGGAGCTGGCCAGAGCCAAGTGAACTAAGTAACTTATTAGCCCAGGGGAAGTCGCCTTTTTGGCACTTTCCATTTGCGTTGCAAATTTAATGATTTCGTAAACTGAAATTTAATTTTCGTTTTGCAATTGTTCTCACTTGTAACCCGACACACGACGCGTCGGATGAGCAGTCCTGCTGCAGTCCTTGTCGTTTGTGGGAGGTGTTCAGGAAATTACATTGCCAACTTTGTGTACCCCTGCACATGGCCATGGAACCAAAAACACAGAACTTCGGTGACCAGAAGGTACTGGTAAAATATTGGCAAACTATGCACTGGCAGAAGCCATATACTAAATAAGGCATTTGCAATAAATCGGGGTGATGATTACCTGAGCATTACCTGGAGATCGGAAATCAGGAATCCTTCCACTATGTTCCCCTTTAATTAAATTATGTGCAAAGAATAATGGAGTATGTATATGCCTTTTTATTTATCACAAGAAACTTTACATTTCGAAATATGCGACAAGGATGACGACTTCCTTCTTGGGAATATATTCTTTAAGATAAATTTGAGGTCATTTAAAGGTTTTCCTGCCACTTAGTCGCCTCGTCGCATTCCCCACGCCATTCCCATTTTCATTTCCTTGTCCACCCCTTTTTGTGCAGGCAAACAGTTGCTCATTTATTTCGTTGATTCGCCGCGCTGCGCTTGAAACTCATTACTCATACCACACGTGGGCCGGCAGGATGCGAGATGGGCGTGACGTGTCGTGTCGCGTCGCGTCGTGTCGTGCCGTGTCGTGTCGTGTGCATGTGCGTGCGTGAATCGCAAATTTGATTCACATGCGCTCCATTGAGTCGCAGACACGCGCGCTCTCCCGCCCAGGACTCCGGGACACTTGGCTCGTTTTAATGAAATAAAAGTAATGAGTCTTGCCAAATAAAATTCCCTGCAAATTAACTAAAAATCTTTTTAAATTGCCGATTACCGTAATGCCTTGCGACACATTTGAGGCACAAGTCCTCTTATAAAATGTCTGGTATTGTTAATAATTGCTATTCTTGCTAGAAAGGATACCTCCACTTTGTGTGTCTATTACTGTTCCTGATATGCTATCAGATACAGTGATGACACAATTGAAATTATGAACTTGAAGTGCTATTACGTATCTTATGCATTATCTAGATGATTCCATTATTTCTTTATGCCTAAATTAAAGGATTTCATTATTTAAATGCATTTGCATCATACATTTGTAACTATTTAAACTTAAACAACAAAAGAATATATTTAATGAAACAAACTACTTGACGCACTTTATCTAATAATAATCAACTAATATTTACCCTATTTGTAGTTCCTTTTAAACTATTCTGTGTATCTATTAAGTAAGAACTACTTAATGTAATTTGTTGATGAAATTTACAGTTCTTTCCAACTGCACCACCTCAGCATGCGTATCCCGTAAGCCTTGCCTTTACTTGCTTCTTATCGAGGACCGGCAATGCTGCACCTTGAGCCTTTGAAAGTTGCCACCTATAATTATTGGCATATTAATAAATTACTTAATCTAATTATAATTACCTCTAACCACCAGCAGGCGTGTTTTCCACCATTACAGCTTAATCAGTGAGTGAAAAAACATAATGAGGCACCTGTGAATCGAGTAAATGAAGTTATTAGCTGAAAAATGCCCACTGATGATATTTTAATCGGTCTTAAGTTGCCTATAAATGAAAATCCACCAGGCTGCGTGGGAGATCTGCTCTCTCTTCCGCTTCCTGATCGAAATCTTTAGCAACGCTTCAGTTGGTAAGTGCAGCAGTGTCGGAATGCCACATTTTTCGATCTTCAGTTTGAAGCAGCGGCATATCAAAGGAAGCGAAATTAGGCGGTGAAAGATGCAGTCGGGAAAAACAATTGCACCTTAAGAAAATAATTTTCTTCTTAATTATATAGCTAGCATAAAGTTAAATGAATACGTAAATATATTGCATATTTAAGTGTTAACAGGCTCTTACAAAATATTCGCTGCCTTCATGAAAGTCAAGAGAGTTAAATAAAATTGCTCTTTTCTTTTCCTAGATTTATAAAATATAAAATTCAGTTTGTCTTATATCAAAGAGTTTATTTAGGCAGCATTTCTTCACTTCGTTTTCTGTGAGTGCTGAAACAAAGGCCCACTAATTCATAAAAAAATATGAAAAATGTGCAAATTAGCTTAAATTTGTTCACGCACGAATGAAACATGCCTTTGCGCGGCGGGGGCGGGCCACTTGGCATCGGGGAAATGATATAATTGCTGAGGCAGGAAACTTAACTGACTGAGTGAGTGACTCGACTCAACTCAACTCAACTCGACTCAGAGCTCCGGCTCGCACAGTAATGAAAGGCGGGGAAGGGAAAAGACGAGCTGGAAGCAAGCGGGGATGCAAAGTTGCCGCGCATGCTGCGAATGCCCCCAAAGTGTTGCACACTTGACTGCGTCGACTGATGGGAGCAGCAGCAGGCTGGGATTCGGATTGGGAGTGCGAGTGCGAGTGGGGATTGGGATTCGGATTCGGATGCGATGGGTTGGGATGCGGTTGGTTTACACGGTTTGCCAAAGCAGCAACCCAATTGCCAGCAGCGTTTTTAGCATTTTCCATCCAGCATCCAGCATCCAGCAACCCAACACCCACCGCCCAGTTTTTCCGCCTCTTTCTTTGTGGGCGTCAATTACCACCAGGCCCGGGTTGCGTTCCTTTTTCTCGTGTCTCCCCTTTAATTTCCACGTTGCTACCGTTGCCACTTTTTTCTCTGTTTTCTCGTTTTGGTGCCAGTCGCAGATAAAAAACTAAAAGAGTTTCCCTGCCACCCCCTACACCGCCCCCTTTGGGGTTCAGTTTCCACCTTGGACTTAAGTCCGCACATTTTGGTGAAATGGCGAAGAACTGAATCGAAATAAAAGCATTGACCAATCGCTATTTTAAATGGACTTCAAATATCCTTTCATCTATTTTTACGGATTTGTTTTTGTCGATTAGGCGTCCCATTTTAATCATGTATTTGTGAAGATTATATTTTTATTATAACCGAAAAGTATGGGTTTGAAGTGTATTATAATTTAAATAAAATTGAATGGCATAAAAGTATCTTCCTTGAACTAGAACTAGCAGTTGTCCATGATGATTACTCACTGAATTTGATTGCTGCCTTATCTTAATTTCTTTTAGTATATATTAAATGAATTGTAATATCTTTATTTTATTAATATTTAGCTAGACTTTAAAGGTCCTACCTTATTATGGACATCAAGAAGGAGAGAATCTCTCACTGAGTATGGTTTTGATCTTCTCGAGTTCTTGTTCATCCTGAAGGTCCTTGTGCTAAAGCTAATTATAAATAATACAATAAATATATGAAATGAAATCATATCCAATTAAATTTAATCTAAGGCCTCAATTGCATAACTTAAATTTGTATTTTTCAACCCAAGAAATCTCAGATACGGACGTACATAGGTAAACCCCTATTCTATGCGTAGAAAGACCCCCTCCAATTTGTTGCCCTGCCATTAGGCACTGTCCCAGTGGTGAATTATTCAAACTGGAACTAGTCAGAGAACCCATTAGATGGTAAGTTCCCTTGTGCTCCACAATGGCTAACAAAAAGTTGCATGTACAATTGTGATTGCCGATTGAACGAATATTTATGCGGCACCACAAATACTCAGATATGCACTTGGAACAAAAAAAATAAAAAAAAAAGGCGGCCGTTACTCACCGGAGGGAAGAGAGAGTGAGCTGAGGTCCAGTTCGGTTCGGTTTGGTTCGGTCCTTGGAACCTAAAACTCGTAATAAGCTTTACGGCTTAGGGTGCTGGACCTGGGACTGTGACTGGAACTGCGGAATGACCAACCCGAAGGACGCGAAGGAGCCCAAACAGATGCAGCGATTACACGGCACCAATTGCAGGCACTCAGTGCGCAGCACTCGTTTACTTATTCATGGCATGGCTCCTATTCGAAGCTTGCCAATTGCCGTTATTCCAGGGGAAATGTTTATACAGGATACGCGCAGAGTCCTGGGGTATATTGTATTCACGCGGTGTCAGGCAACAGTTGAGCTCCATTTGCATGGCTACTGGGAGGTAGCCTTTGAAATATGCACACGCAGAGCTGGCCACACAGCGACCCCACGAACCCGACAGCGCACGAAGCTAGCCGAAGTGACTCTGCAGCTGTCGGGTCATTGCAGAAAGCGGTTCGGTCACGATCTCTTAAGATTGCATTTTTTATTTAGAAAAAAAGCTAAATTAAAATAAGAGTACGGCATATTTAAAATAAGCGAAAAAATAAAGTTCACTTGAGATATGAAAATCTTTACAAAATATGTCTAAAAGTATGTAGAACATTTTTTTAGGTACAAAACTCTGTGTAAATGTCTTTTTTTTACGATATACAATTTTGTGGCATAATTTTGGACGCCTTTTTAATTATTTTAAGACCTACCAAGTACATATATATATATATTCTAAAAAGTATTTATTTAAAAAAGTCCAATTTGGCACGGATTGGTTTATTGTCCTATCTTTGGCGTATTTTGTATTGGTTATATGTAGATTATGTACTGAGTATCTTGAAATCGACCCAGTCTGCCCTGGTTCCTCCTTTTGGTTGCATGAAACCAAAGTCCGGAGTGTCCTGCATTTGGCCAACATTCCTTGTCGTTCGCCGGATACGAACGCCGATAGCGGAAATTATACTATCTGCTAACTGGTTTCGTAATGTTTACTTGGCCCGCCGCCACTCCGGACTCCGTACTCGCTGGACTCCCTCTAGTGACCACCGCCTCGGAATGCATCCACAAAATATTCAGTGAACAAATCGACGCTCGGCCAGCAATTGCATTTAAATAGTTTTTCATTTGACTGAGCAATTTTCGTTGTTTCTGTTTCAGTTTTCGCCACTGCTGCTGCAGCTCTTTTTAATATACGTTTTGTTGTTTTCCCTCTTTTTTTTTGGCTTTGGGTTTGTCCAAGGGTTTGATGGGGGGATGGGGTTTATTAGGCAACCTTTCTGTGCATTTGGCAGTTTGTTAGACCCGGTCGAGTCCGGCGGAAAAGGCGCACTGTCAGTTGCAGGTTTGCAGGTTTTTGCTTTTTGCGTTTTGCGATTGCGATTGCGATTGTGATTTATGCCAAGATAAATGTCATGTTTGTTCATTTGCTGGCCGTGTTTGTTTATTCATCTGTTCGTTTGTTGTGCGTTTCGGTTGGCTTTGGGCGCTTTTTGCAAAACGGTTGAATGCGTTTCCACACAACGCCAAATCCTTCTGCGAGCTAGGATGTGCCAGGCCAACCATGTTCCCGAATCAAAGGAGTTAGCCAGCCAGCCAGCCGTACATAGTTCTGGGCCTGATTAGACAATGATGTTTATACTCCACCGGTTGCTCTCACAGGTACCACAGACCCATGCGAGTCCGCCTGCAGGTCGTGTCTGGCCTTGTCAATCTGCGAGATACTTTTACGCCACTCGCATGTACTTATTATTATTGCTTCACATATGGTCCGAGCGGCTTTGTTCTTCGATAGCAAACTCAGACAGCGGATATATATTATCTTTATCTATGCATATTGTATAGATGTATAGATCTGCCTACATTCAGCGCAAAAACAATCTAAACTGAGTGACTGCGATACCAAAACTTGTGAAGTATGTTAATTTCTTTGTGTGGAAGACAACCCAACCCAAGATCGAAGCGAGAGGAATATCCTCCTTCGGCCAGCCCCTTTCTGCATTTGATTAAATTAGTTGTCAGCTTGTATTCACTTTGTTTTCATTTTCATTCTTCATAAACATTTGCCGTTGCCGCTGCTTGATTGTTTGTAGTGTGTATTCCCTTGTCCAATTAAACGCTTTTTTCCAGCCGCCCACAAAGCGGCAGGCAGGCTGGCAGGCAGGCTGGCAGGCAGCACCAGGACCAGCTCCAGCACCAGCACCAGCAACAACAAAAAGTTTTTTGATTAAAATTAAAGAAAGTTTCTGGCCCGGCTCAAAAGTCAAGAGGATCAAGCGGAGGGCTGGTGCCGGGTTGGCCAGCCCGGTTGCCTGACTGACTAAGGGTTTGGCATTGGGCGGCGGAGGAGCTCTGCCTGCCTGCCAAGGGGGAAAGGGAGAAGGAATGACAACAAGTGGCCAAGGACACAATGTATCCCGTGGAATGCATGATAAGCTGCGTAAGCAAAAAAGGAATCAAACGAATTACGGAATAACAATTTACAGTCAAGTTTCCCTAGGAAAATCCCGCAACAACCAAACAAAAGACAATATAAGCATTAAGATAGTAACGCTAGTAAAGCCAGAGAGAGCCAGAGATAGCTCTAGAACTAGCCGCTCTTGCACACGTATTTCCAGGCATTCTAGATCTTTACTCACACAAGCAAGAATAGTACATTTTTAATGTTTATTCTCTCAACATTGGCCGAGAATTGTCATTACTCATCTTGGTATTATAGTTTTGGTTGAATTGTGTCTTTGAATTGAAGCGAAAATGTTTGCTTAAGTTTAATCCTTTCATATTTGTGTGTGATTCTGTTTCTCATGATATATAATAATTTTTACTTCGCTATTTAAAGATATCTTGTGCATTTTTATTTGAAAACTTAGAGAACCATTTTATGGTTGATCTAGAGAGGGGATAACGTATCATTATTTCCAGAAATATATCTTAAATTTATGCATAGGCTCAACCTCTATGACTTTCTATATATCTATATTTCTATAATTCAAGGAAACTTGATATATTTCATTGAAAGAGTCTGAAATGCAAGCCTCCAAGGAGTGAATATAAACACAGCAAGAAACTTTCCCATACCTCAATAGATATATATATAACCAAATTAATCGCCAAATTATCATAATAATATCTTTATAATCTTAACTAACAACTGTTAAATAACTTTTTATATATATGTATATAATGTTTATATGTATATAATGGAAAAGCAAACCAATCGCACTCTGGCAAGTTCCACTGTGGAACGACACGCCCCTCACTCTGCTGCTGCTGCTGCTGCTGGTGGGCGAAAAAACTTTACACGGCAGAGTCCCCATCATTCCATCTCCACCCCTCGAAACGATGTGAGCCACTGTCACAGGCAATCCCAAAGCCAGCCACAGTTAGCCAAGGAAATTGGCATCGTTTCAATGCAGCGCCAACTTATTCAAAGTCAATTGCTGGCGCGGCGCGTTTAAAACATCGCCGAATTCGCGCAGACCGCAAGCAAAATTACTTGCCAGATTCAAATGAGCATTTGAAGGCATTTCCATGGAAAACTTTTCCCCCCTCCCACCGTGTGTGTGTGTGTGTGTCTGCGTTTTTTTCTCGCCAGCGCGGAAATTGTAATGAATAATTTTGCTTTTAACTGCTCGGGGAACCGACCGAGTTGGAACGAGAAAAAGGGGGCCGCCGGGCGGCGGCACGCAATCTGGTTTGGATGGTTGGGGCTTTAGTTTTTTGGCCCCAGCTCAGTTGCGTTGACAACCACTTTGGATCTCTCTGGCCAGAGGCCTCCGCCAGCTCGGGGCGGATTTTGGGGGGCCCCACTTAAAGCCATAACAGAGATTTAACGCAGGCCTGGCCAACACACAATTGCACTGAGTCTTTGTTTCCATTGCGCCAATATACATAGCCCTGCCCAGGGAGTAGGCGAGGCCAGAGAAAATGCAATGCAGGCAGGTGGAAATTTGTTACAGAATTCAACAATTCCCCCCCTTTATTATTTATTTTAATTGCTAATATGTGAGCGGAGTATAATTGGCTTTATTTCACAACATCTGACTATTTCCCAGATTACACACTGATTTTGTTAAAAAAAATAAAAGAAAAGGCAAATGCAGCAGCGGGTTTTCTCCTTAAGAAATCATCAGCAAACTTTGCCACCAGATGGATTTTCATAAAGCAGTTAAATATTTACGAGCATTGGTCTCAGAATTCCGATTTGAGAACTTTAAAGGCATAATTTTGATGAACATCAAGGCTAAAATAATAAGAAGCCTTTTTCTTTACTTTATTTGTAGTTGAAGCCATTTCTAAAACATTTCCTTATATAAATTAATTCTTTCAAACCAATAAATAAAGAAATATAAAAGTTTAAGACATGACAAACTATATATTTTGCTATATATCTATATATATTCTCCTGCCCAATCCATTGATCTTTTCAACTAAACTCCATTCGAGGCTAGGGTAATAACCGCAACCTCTATTGACCGGACAATCGACGGAAGATCGTAGAGAAGGCTAGTAGTGCACTTGTCCCCAAACTGGGTAAAAACCAGTTCAATTGGACTGCAGATTGGGGAGTGAAGATTGAAGACAGAGTAACCCCCGCCTGGCTGCGGATGGCTGGCTGGCTGGCTGGCTGGCTGGATTTCACCCAAAAAGCGACAGCTCGAGGTGCATTTCCGTGACAATAATTGGCGCTGGCCGATAGATATTTCCACACGCTTCCTTCTGCTGACCCCTCCCCCCCAGGAAAAACCAGTTTTCCTGCACTGATTTAGTTTCGACAACGACTACACCGGGTGGGGGTTATGCGATTGCATAATACCATTTCGGCTGACAAACGCATCTCGTATTGCGTATTTCCTGGCCAGGATTGGCCCGGGAGGCGGTCCAGAGTCCCGCCCTAATTAGTTTCTGGACCAAAACTCTGCGCATAAATTATGCGCCTCACAATGACAGACTGTGCCATTCGATATGGCCATGGATTATCGGGTGCGATGCGGATCGACACTTGGCCTATAATTTTGAGCGTATTCAGTATTCAATATTCCAAATATCAGGCCGGATGCAGTGCGTGGGATCACGGTTGGCAAATTCAAATATTTCATTATAAAGCTGATGCAATTATTCGTGGCGGCAAATTGGTTTTGTTTGCCAATTCAATTCGATTAGGTTTGGTTTCAGTGTCAGTCGATTGGATTACCCTCGATTTACATGGGTATTTAAGGGTTTAATTATGTAATTTATGCATTTTTTTGTGGAATATCAGAGGAAGATTTTACATGGACTACCTAAGGCTTTTGTAGTTTGTTTGCTTATAGAAAATGTTTCAAGAAAATCCACAACTTCTTAAATAAATTATATTCTCTAAGCAGCTTCTTTTTTTACCCAAGTATTTGTATCTTTTTAGCTTCAATCACATGTTAAATTAAATTTCTTTTTATTAATTAGATACATATAATAATATACATTTAGCCTTTGATACATTTGTCAGTTTTCACAGAAACTCTCCCTGAATTGCATTTTGAAAGCAGATATAACAAATTAAGGATGAGGGTAGAGGTCCTTTGACAAACAAAAAACTCACTACAAATAATGCAGCAAATTGTACATTATAAAATTCTCTCATATTAATTTTGTAATTGTTTCTGTGGGATTTTGGCCATACAAGTAGAAAAAACTTCCTTGATGTGCTTTGGCAAAAGTTGCGTTTTAGAATTTTCATTTGAACCTTGCAACCCCTTGTGCTTGCAATATATTCATATTAATTTCTATTATGGTTACGGCAATTTGTGGCAAATACATGTTACATACAACGATATAATGAAAAGTCGAGAAATTTTCGAAACTAGTAAAGTTTGCTTTGTTCAATTTAAGCATAATATTCGCACTGGACCCACTCGAGCCGAGCTAACCATGCATGCAGAAGCCACCTTCCCTTGCCCAGGATAGGACAGGACAGGATAGGGCAGGACAGGATAGGTTGGGGCAGGACAGGAGCCATGAGCCACAGCTGGCAGCTGCCCATCGCCATCATCGTTGGCACTACTAATTATAACACTTTCCCGTCCCAAACAAGACCAGAAAACAGCACCAGAAGCAGCAGTAGTGGAAGAACAATTAAATGGATGTTACCGGGCTCTAGCAAGATTTCGGGTATCCTGGAGGAGGGCGGCGGGTATCCTGGGACTTTTAACTACTGCCACGCTACAGTAGCTGCAAAACCCAGAAAACTCCGGCTAGGTTCGGAGAACTTTTAACTTGCCGCACACATTTTATGTCCGGACTGCAAATTGGGGACTTTTATTTGACACAACATGGGCATGGAAGGTATGGTATGTGCAGGAGGAAGGTACTCCTGCTGCTGCTGCTGTTGTTGTTGTGTGTTATTGCTAAAGTAACAGTTAAGTTTTACGGAAAGCCACTTGATTTTATTAGGAGCGCTCGTAAAATCATCGTCCGTTGTAAACGCTTCGTTCAACAACGGAAATGGCCGAGTGACGAGGCCAGGCATCCTTGCCAGGATCCAGATGCGGATGCGGGTGCGGCAGACCTGTAATGCGAATACAAACTCCTAATGAGTGCAAGTTAATCCCGCGAGAGGGAAACACGGAGCAGCAGCAGTTATTGTAATGTCGGGAATTAGTGGAAATTTAATTGAGCAAAAAGTTTGCCGAGACTAAGTGCCATCGATTGTCGATGGCAAAAGGGCAAGGAAAAAATAAAAAAAAAAGGCAGCTAAAAAGGCACAAAGGCGCACACAGGACATACAATAATATTCCTATTCTTTCAGATAAAGTTTAATATTGGTTATCACCAGAAATTCGAGCTGGAAAAGCACTTCTTAATCGGAATACTGAAGAACTTTCCTTTCTTACAAACCTATTTCTAAATTACACAGAAAAGACCCAAACCAACCACAGACAATCAGCAAATAAATGATTATCTTGCCAGCACAAATATCTTGTTTAAGTTACGAAATAATGTTGAATATTAAGTAACGATTGCGCTTTATACAAATAATATTATGAAGACAGCGCAAACTAAAAGGAAAGTGATTTGCGAATTCATATTTAATGTGGATTGGATTTGAAGAAATGCAACGAAAGCCAGATTTCCGTCTGCTATTATATATGTATATAAGTATATATGCATCTGGTTTTTGGCTCTGTGAGATGGATGCTCCGAACGTTTCCTCCTGTTTTTGGACATATACTTAGGCGTATTGGGGCCGAAGAAGTCGATGACGCAAGCCAAATTGGAGCGGCGATCAAGGCCCGCGGCTTTGGCTTTGGCCATGGCCATCGAATCCGGACCCGGGAGTCTCGCAATGGTGATTGCGCTGCAGCCGGATCGCGGCGACACTGGCTAACAAACCAGGTGCTTGCCCCCAACGGGGGCAAGTCTGCTAGCTTGCAGGTTGCCAGCAGTTGCTGCGTGCTGCGAGCTGCAAGCTGCAAGCGGCGTGTTCGGCGGCATGTTGCAAGCAGCGCCTATAAAACGGCGCAAAGCTGGCGCACCAATTTCACTCTCACTTTGTTGGCCAACACGCGAACGTTTGTTAGCCAAAGCGATTTAAGCCGTCCCAGCAGCCGCCAGCGAAGAAAAGCGCGCGACACCGGCGCGATTTGCTGTTTGCCTAAAACCGCACAAAAAAAAGAAACAACAAACGACCGTCGTCTGCATTAAATAAATAAGCGTGAAAAGTGTTTATAAATTTGTTTGTTTAAGTTCCATTTTTTTTTCCATTGTTGGTTTTCTGCTTTTGTTATTCCCGCCGCACGAAGCGAATTTTAATTGAGTGACAGAAGGAAACCGAATTAAAAGCGGAAAAAGTGAACACACACACAAAATAGATTTATATATACATATATATATTTGCATTTGCCCGCATATATACACATCATTGGTATATATTGGTTTAAACAAATAAAGCAGCAACAGCAACAGCAGCAGCAACTGGAATAATGCCGCTCATACGGGTGAATAATGAAAAATAGGATTAAGCCCATTATAATTGAAATCGAGAACTCACTGTTGGCAATCAAATATTGATAATGATATAAATCAGCGTCTATTTTGATTATTTCCACTTGATTGCAGACGCCGACAGAGATATGGCCCGAAGGGCGATATAATTGTTGCAAAAAATAATCCCAATTCTCTCTGTCTCTATTATTTTGTATTATTTATTTATTTCATTAAACAGCGGCATGTATGTAGCTATTTAATGCATTTATCTTTTGCCTTTTTGCCGTTTATGACAATTTGAAAAAAAAATTGGTTAATGTTTTGTGTAAAAAAAAAGAACAAATACGAATGTTTTTGCAATTAAAATTTCAATTTCCCATTCAACTCCATTGGGATTCCCGTTTGATTATATTTATGGAAACTTTTGCCACTTTTAGGTGAAAAGAAGGCTTAATTTTCGATTATATCACACCGTCCGTGCCTGTCTGTGACATTTCCGTATATTATCCAAGACAAGGGGATTAACTGCGACTAACATAAACCAGGACTCATCTCGAGAGAGATCAGATCAGACATAAATAACAGTCTGGGGCAGAGAATGGATTGGAATGGCAGTTAGGGTGGGCTTGGGGGGCTCTATCAATAATTTACCTTTGTGGCAAGGTTCATTGTACACCGCCCCGGTTGTCTTAATTACAAGTATTAGTTATTAATCGTGTATGCCATGGAATAATAATGGCAAATAAATGCGAGACTAGAGCGGAAAACAATTGCACTTCGGCAAATGAATGCTGCCAATGGCAGCATTCATGGCACAACAAAGTATCCATAATTGCATTTATAAATCAATTTAATTAAATTATTATTACGAATTACACTGCAGATATTTTTTAATCAAGCGCATTTTGCCGGCGACACTTAATGTCCCACTAAATTGCCTGTAACGATGGCCGGGACCGTTAAATGCGTTAAATTTCATTTTGTATTTATTCAAGTTCAATTTCATAATCGTATTTATTTTGCAATAATCCCCGAACGGGGACCAGATCCTGGCCGTCATTACCTGCTGCCTTTTGGCCGCCGGTAGCGGCGAGGATATCAATGTCGTTGGGGCCGCCACCAAGGCTGCGGACAAGGACGAGGGCGTGGCCACCACCAAGCTGACGATCAGCGGAGTCGAGGACTCCAAGAGCAAGACGGAGAAGCGCGACTCCTCGGATCAGACAGGTGAGGCGAGCCTAAGGATCTGCACATCTTAGGAGTTTTCTTGTATGTTTTTTTGCAGTTTCTTAGCCTCAAATTCTTTCTTTAGACTTGTAATATTTATTAATTTAAATCTATTTTATTGTCTTGATTGAAATAAAGTGCTGCTTTTATGTATTATTTATAATTTCCTTTTTAAAATCTTTATGCCAAGCTAAAGGTAAAGAAAAAGGTCAGGTTAATGGGGAATTACGTATTATGACAAGTGTAGAATTTTATGTATTAATTATTTTGTACCTCTAAAATGTTGTATACTTCAAAGAATGTTTTAAGTCCTTAAGCTTTTGCCAATTTAAATTATTGGCCAAGTTATATCAATTTGAAGTGAGAACTCTTATTGCAGTTTATTCCAGCAAAGTGTCTTTCCTTTTCGGTTTTCTCAATATTGTCACTTGACGTTTTAAGCACTTTTTTAGCTAATCAAAATCTGAAAAGAAAGATAAATATATTTTTTGATTAACGCACATTATTTGTTATCAAAATTACATGAATTAATTCCATCTTTTTTCATTTAAACAAAGTTTTAAAAATCATTCAAACATCTCAGCTTTTTTCCTGAAAAAATCAAGACTTTCAGCTTTAATAAGACTTATTTATATATTAATTTGTGCACTATAGACTGAAGTTTAAAAACAAAGGTACAGAAAAGGGCTTTGGGCTGTTAATAAAACGTATTTCATGGACTTTTATTTAAATATGCTGAAAGGACTCTCATATAGCAACTATTGTGTGTAGCTTAGTACTTGAAAGGGACTCACACACACGCTGCAAGTTGCCTTGCAGCACTCACCATGTCTAATCCCTTGCTTGCTCTTCTCGCTCTATGACTCCTTGATGACCGCAGCTGCCGTGTTCGCAGGACCATCATCCAGCAAAGAGCCACCATTCCGACCGATATACCCATCAGCCGGCAGCTACTTTGAGGCGGCAACGGCGGAGACGCAAACGCCCATCTTTGGACCGACCACCGTGCGCTACACGGCGGCGGAGGCGGCGCCGCAGGTATGTTCATACTGATGTTGTGCCATGTCAACCGCAGCAAATGCGTTTAATTAACGCGGCACTGCGCCTGCTGCACACTTCGTTCGCTCTGCACTAAACAGAATATAACTTTATATTTTATATAATTATGTGGCCAAAAGCAAATCAAATTAAATTAATTAATATTAAATATTTTACTTATCTGTATCTGAAGTAACCATGGAAATTTCTCTCTGTGTAGGCATTCTACGAACGAAAACCGCCAGCACTGCAGTACCCCCACCAGGGGGCGTCACCGCATCACCGCTTTAGCTTCGCAGTGCCACCACAAGTGGCGCTTTATCAGCGGCCAGCGGGCATAAAGCCACCAATTTTCAATTACGGCGAGCTCGAGCCAGAGCCACCTCACCACCAGCCGCAGATCCAGCACCAGCACCAGCAGCAGCATCAGCATCAGCAGCAGCAGCAGCAGGCGTCGCCACATCCGCAGCAGAAGCTGCAGCAGCGCATTCAGTACATCATCGCCATTCCGCTCTCCTACATGCGCCAGCTGCAGCAACAGCAGCAGCTCCAGCAACAGCAACAGCATCAGCAGCACTTCATCAGTGGCAGCGGCAGCAGTACCACCAGTACCACCAGCACCGCTGCTCCACAGCCCTCCACCCGACCTCCTTCGCTGGTTCAGCTGCTTGGTCCGCTGGCCCGTGACCATCAGGGTTTGTATCGACCCTTCTATCAGTCGGACGCAGCCAGTGCTCCGCCGTCGGGACCTCCTCCACCACATGCCTTGCAGCCACAGCAACAGCAGCAGCAATACCTACAGATCCCCACCAGCATCCTGCTGGCTGCCGCCCAGCAACTGCAGCAGCATCACCAACAACAGCATCAGCAGCAGGCGGCCGCCTATGCCAAGGCGTCGGCTTCACCGTCTCCCGCCGCCGGCGGCGCCTCCTACCAGCCCGCCCAGTTCATCTATCCGCAGGCACATCTCCAGCTGCAGCGGATCTTCCTCCAGCCACCGCAATCCCAGACGCCCACCATTTATGCCGAACAGCAGCCCGGTCCCCTCTACGGTGAGTAAATCAACCCTCTCTCAGGCACAGGGTTTCACTATGCTTCAAAGCCAAAAAGGCTCGTTTGGGCCCTGATTGGGGTCTGCCATTGGCAATTAGCGACTGGCCCTTTGGGTGGCCAAGGATTAAGCAGGGACACGTCATGCCAGTAACGCCCTTTTCCTTTGTTTTCGTTGCGTATTTCAGCATATCCGGTGCAGCAGCAACACCACTTGAAACAGTCGCATCAGCAACACAAATACACGCCAGCAGCACAGACAGCGCCGACAGCGGCGACAACATCAACAACGAGCACAACGGCAACAGCAGCAACATCGGAGGCAGCGGCAGCAGCCACTGCAACACGCCAGCAACACTTGCCCGTGGTGCATTACAATCCCCTTTACGTGCAGGCCCCCGCCGAGCACCAACAGCAGCAGCAGCAGCAGCAGCAACATCAATTTTCCATATTGCCACGTTTCAGCAATAATAACCCGAAGGGCTATGAATCAGCGGTTGCAGGTCCGGCACAGGCTCCAGCTTCGGCACCGGTGCCAATACACATTGTCAGACTGTCGCCAGGCAATGGGCCGCCGATTCACCATTACCATCATTATCAGCCGGCTACCTTGTTGCAGCCGTTTCAATACCATCACCATGCAGTCCCCCAACAACACCTATCTTCGTACGCCGAAGATGGTCCAAAGTCAGGTTCACCTTCAGGTACTGGCACCATCTTGGCCGGACCCACGCCCGCATCGGGTATGACCGCCGCCTCGCCGGCCATAATACCGTATTTCAGTCATCCGGGCGCCGTGCATTATGGCACGCACTTGTATCATCCGGGAGCAGCCACAGCACTGAGTGCATCCTCCACGGCAGGTGGAGGAGCGGGAGCGGGAGTGGGCGTGGTAGCGGGACCTGGAGTGGGAGCATCTAGCCCGAAGCAACAGTCGACCGCAACAAGTGGGGGACAGCTGCCAGGTGGCAGCAACAATATTGTGAAATATCCCTAAGGCGCCCAAAGCTACAATGGCAACAGTGAAGGACGAAGAGCAGAAGGAGCTGGAGCTGGAGCAGCAGCAGCAGCAGCAGCAGCAGAGTTGGCCTCGCTTTAAGCTGGATTTCAGTCCAATATCTCAAACATTAAGGGGTATATGGGTTCAACGTACGCTAATCATTTAAGAACTCCCTAAAAACCGAAAATTTCCTTAGGAGATCCCTAGAAAATGCTTTTAAATCGAACAAAGAAGGTAACAATAAAGGAATTATACAAGAAATTGATTTGAAAACTCCCCAAAAAACGGATATATTCTAAAACTTCGCTAGGAAATCCTTTTAAATCGAACAAATATAAAATATTATCGAGAAATTGATTTGAAAACTCCATAAAAACAGTGAATTGTTGTAGGAGATCCCTAGAAAGATGCTTTGAATACCCAATTCAGTGTGTCTGCGTATTCCTAATCCTTGGCCAACTTTATTTGGCTATCCTATTTGTCATCCGCTGTTGTTGCCGCTGCTGCTCCTGTTTTTCAGGACGCTAATTACGTATTTCACTCCGATACTTAACCCCATTTTTTGAGGCCCCGCCCCGCCCAACGCTCTTTGTTGTTATGCAAATCTGGTGCCTTGGAGTTTGCTTTGCCAACTTTTAATGAGTTTGCCTGTACTTGGGCGCTTGTTCGGTTTTTGTGTAAATATTTGAGAAATTTTCCAATAGACTCGCCAAATAAACACTTGCCTAAGCACACATACACATACATATAAATATGACTTGTTATTTGTATTTTAATTTTATGTTTACATTTATGGATATTATTTTTTGTTGGTATGTTTAATAAAATTACTCTCGTTTTTTTTCAAGCGGAATGTGTCTGCATTTATTTGCCCAGGTTCAACCTGGGATTATTATGTTAGCAAAGACTGAATAATATATAAGATGCGTAACTGGCAAGCATTTGAATTATTTGCTGCTTCATATTGATGCTGGCAATGCAATATTTAAAGTACATATTTCCATATATATTGGCTGCCTTGTATCAGATTGTAGCGGACACTGGTTAAATCATTAATCTCATATCCATTAATTGACTTATATGGACTTAACCCATGGACGGCGGCCCGATGCCATCCGAAGCCATTTGAGCTCAAAAAATAAATAAAGAATTAAGCACCGGCTGTCAATTTAAATTGGAAAAGGAGTTTTTATTTATTTTCGTTTTTTTTTTGCAAATATGATAAAGCGAGTGCTTCAATTAAACTGTCTATTAATGAGTGCAGGTGCACACGGGTGCACAGGTGTGCGGTGTGTGTGTGTGCGTGTGTGGTGCCATTGCCGGTGACAGACAGATTTGTGTTCGTACAATTTCCTGTTAATTCATTTAATAATAAGCTACTGGATTATGGAGCAATAATTAAAAGCCCTAGCCAACTGCAGAGCGTCCAGCGCCGCATGAAATAATCATGCAGGAGGTGCGAGCAGAGAGAGAGGCAGAGGCATGTACGACTTCCGTTGGATGACAGCGGGTGACACTTTTTAAAAATTCACACTTCCGCCGACGCTGCCGTAAATGTATCAAGTCCGGCATATGTACGTTTGTCAATCACATTTCGAGTAAATCCTTCACGAGAGAGAATCAAGCGAATATGGACTTATAGTGATTTAAATATTCAAATAGCTTCATATTTATATTCACAGATAATTGCAATATTTTATGTGCTTTATTTGCAAGGTGATGGTATATTTTTTTAACATTATTTCAAGGGGTTATTTAATTTGTTAGTATTTTTATCTCAGCAGAGTTATAAGAATTGGTCTTTTAAAATTGTAGTAATCCTTCATTAAAGGTTTATCTTTAAAACAATAAGAAGTTCTTTCCATATTTAAATATTTTAAATATATAAAAATAAAATAGATATTTGATAGATAACTTTCAATCGTGCTTACCCTCAAAGATTTCCTATATTTTCTCCCTTTTTTATAGTTAAAAAAAAAGAGACCTGACGGTATATGCTTCATCATGTAGCTTTGTGTACACTGTGAGACTAAAGGGTCTACTGTTCGTGCTTATGCAAAGTATTCCCTGGAATCCTTTACTACTACATTTTGTTCCTGCGATGTGTGCGTGCCTTGGGTGTCGAACCTCTAGTTTTTCAATGCCTCCTTGCGCATCTCATTTAGGAGCGTGAGCAAGGTGTAGGCTCCCTTGCAGACCTGTAATGAGCCAATGATCTTATTTACATATACAGGATAGGGGTTAAAGAGGAGCACCCACCATCAAGAAGGTATGGAGGCGAACGGGCACCACCACGCCGGCGACCAGAATCAGCGGCTTCTGGCAGCGCATCAGCATGAGGACGAGTAGCCGCCGGAAATGGACGGACTGATCCAACCAGTTACAGCTATAGACGGCCGCCAGTAGACTGTCGTTCTCCTGGCCCACCAGCTCAGCGGTATAGCAGAGCAGCAGCGTCTCCACGGTGAAGGCCACCAGCAGGAGCAGCATGTTCACGAACTGCATAATTCCGACCCGCTCGAAGATCAGGAAGTAGCAGATGGCGCACTGGGTGCAGGCCGTGCTGAAGAATTGCAGGAAGCAGGTCATCGACAGTGACCGCTGCAGCACCTTGAACAGACTGCCAACAAAAAGAGGAGGTAAAAGAGAGGTAGCCGGATTAGTGGGTGGGAAAGTATACTCACTGCACAATTGTCTGATGATCCCTGATGTAGCCAATCAAACGTTGGTGCACCTCTTCTTGGGTCTGCCGGCCATCGTGGCCCAGGCGTGCAACGCGCCAGGCCAACGCCTTGGTGTGGACACTGAGCAGAATCAGATATGTGCCCGGATAGGTGGACATCGTGAGCACCATCATGGCGTTCTCGACGAGGGTAGTCGTGTGCACGGTGGCGGTGGCCACAAAGACCGAGGTGGAGCCGTTCCTCCAATTCCACGGTATCCAGCTGGGGTACAACAGCGTCCGCTCGCTGGACATGGCGATGTAGATGATTCCAAGGACAATCACGGTGGCACACCCGCGTCCGACTTGCAGAAATATGAACTTGGACCGATCGATGCCCTCGCCGATGAAGCGGCGCTCCTGGTCCGAGCCCAGGCGTCCGTCCAGACGTCGGAGTAACCGGTGGCTTTGCAGCATCTGGCCACGCATCCGGTTCACGTTGATCATCTTGAGAATGTAGAGCGCGTGCGGCATGGCCACGCAGAGGGCTTCGCAGAAGCTCTCCAGCGAGTTGGACAGCAGGAAATTGACAACGAACGATACGAAAAGGCAGACGCGGAAGAGAAAGTTCCACACGACCGAGTAGGTGCGATAATGGCGGCCCCACCAGGTTTTATCGTCCGGTGGATGCACTCCGATCAGCCTAAAGATGCGCCAGTGGTTGACCAGAGCCTGGGTTGAATCCATTTTCACTTCCACTTCCGAGTGCTGCGAGGCTGCCATAATGCCGGCGGTGAGATAGACGACTCTTGAAAGCCTACCGCTCGAACAGGTCCTTTTATACCGAGTCCATCTATCCATATCCCTGCAGTCAGCCGCAAATTATGCAAATTACTGCAAATTAGACCGAAAAAGTTTTGGCCTGGCCGCCACTTCACGCCACTCGGACCTATTCCACGCCAGCAATTACGGTCGGCAATAGTTTCTGCAGAAGGGCGCCCTAATTGTGGGCCATGGATGTAGTCTCCATGGGAATATGGCACAGCTCTGCGATTAAAAAATATCTTAAATCCGGTGGGAAACATGTACATAATTCCTATAGATTTCTAGTGAGTACTGCTGGTTTAAGAATCTCGTGTTTTCTATATTATATCGCACTTTTCCCCTCCATAAACATCCCTTTTCTCTAACTATATATCATATTCCATACGGAATGAACTATAAAACACTAAGTTTGATTAACTTAAGAAAGGCCAAGATACTATTCTGCCCCAATAAGCCAAGTTCAACTCGGTTACCAGTGTAGCCAGAATCCATTTCGGGACAAGGGGCGACGGTTCACAGGTGTAGTCAGTGTGTGTATTCAAATTAATAATGCCAAATTGATTATATAACATTTGTCAATGGCAATCTGTTGTGTTGTTGGGGAATGACCCGTGTTGTATCCCGAGCATAATACACACACATAGGCAGGCAGGCAGGCAAGCCATCATGATTGAATATGATTGATATCGGGCGGTATAAATTATGAACAAGAGCAGGATGGAAGGCGACCGGAAGTTGGGATACCCGAACTCTGAGGCTCTGATCCATCAGGGCAACCTGTCGCGACCTTGGGCGTTTGAAAAATGAGCTGCGTAAGCCAAAAGATTTGTCCGCCAAAGACGGCATAATTAAATTGCCTGCCGCCCGCCCGACCAGGTGCCGTTGTGGGCCAATCCAGTCAGGTCAGGCAGGTTCAATTCGAGCTTTTCCCATTCAATTACAGCCAATTGGCATGCGTCAATTGGTCTTGCCGGAGCCTAACTGGGCCTAATCCAGAGCCCAGTCCACCGGGCTATGCTGCTGCTTCTGCTGCTGGCTGTGGGAAAGTTTGCAATTGTCAGTTCAATTTATAATATCCGCATATCGATTCGATTCGATGCGGGGCCCTAATGCGATTCCGTCCAACGCATTTAATTTGGAAATGGAAATCAATTGGAAATGGCCACCCAAATCCCTGACGATTATCTTATAGCCTATGGCCGTGGGTTAAAGTTAAGCCCGGCCATTTATTAACTCAGTTCGATGCCCACGGAGCCAAATGTCAAGATCCACTTTAATTGATTCGATTGAACTGCAGTTCTGCCACATATATTACTGCAAAATTGAAGCTCTGATTAAAAACATTACGGAAACATGACCCACACACATGTGTGTGTGTTTAGCCTTTTTGTCGGCATTATCCTATTTATTTATTTAATTGTTATACATGTGCATGCAGCTTAACAAACAAAGTAATTCTTTTTATTATGAATACTGAATCACTTTACGGGCAGTAATTTCCCATTGATTCCTTAGGAGAATATAAGCTATGAGAACATAATATTTAATAAATAAATATATAAATAAAAACAATCATGGCTAGATCAGATCTACTGATGATGCCTCAGCAAGAATAAATATACTTTGTAGAGTCCGAGAGACATTCTCTGACTCCGCCACAAACTTCAATTATAAAATAACAACAATTAGAATACCCACTGCTCTGGCATAATAATGTATATGAAAAGCGTTTAATAATTTATGCAGACCCAACAATAAATAAATAAATAAAATGGAAAAGCGCATCTATCACGCATATAACCAAATATTCGCGTTCCATTGTTATTAAAAATGTATTATAAATACATACGAAAATACATATCATTTTTTTCACCCATGTCTAGATGATTTGACAATGTTCTCTCCGGTTTTTTCCCTGCCTGACTAAAAAAGAACATTCTAAAGAAGAAAAAACAGGCGTGTTTTTTCATTTTTTTTATCTGCATATTTTGCAGCAGATTAATATTTTATTAGTTGCTGGGCCGCCGGAAATGAGAGATTCTATTTACAAGCTGCACGAGCTCAATTTCCGACAGTTTTCGAATATGAAACGAAACGATTGCCTTTGGTTAATTAAGTTGGGAATGTGTCCAATTAATTTGTAAATACAACCAAGAATTGGATTTAAACGAGCGCCCAGCGAACCTGATGCCGAATGACCATATTCAACAGATCCACCTGGAATTAATAATGGGCATCCGGCGCAAATGAGACAGACGTCTTTGCTATATAATTGTTGCAAATAAATTGAGAATCAATCGGACAAAGATCGACGCTAATTTACCCTGTACTATTAACAAGATTAAGTACATTAAAGTAAAGAAAACAAACTGTGGAATATAATAGTAAAGTCTTCATTAAAATTATACCATAAATAAAGGGAATATTTTAATTAATATATATTATATGATATTAGGAAACTACAAAATATATCAGTAACTAATTGAGATATTACAAATTTCCCTGTATATATGTAAATGCGTTCATGGATATACGAACCCCTTCAGGACTCTATTGATAACTGCTTACCCTGGCTGGACCTCATGCTCTCCCATTCCGCTTACAGCTGCTGGTCTCGTCTTGGTCTCCCAATCTCGGCCAGGTTCGACCCACAGCCCACCCGGGTCTCCAGAGGCTGCGGCCCACGCAGAGATCGCGATTGAGTTGCGGCAACCGGCATTGGCCAAAGCCAAAGGCAGTGCGACGCAAGCCGTCAAGTACGCGCTTATAAATAGCACGATGCCTAAACAAATGTACATATGAATGGAGGGGGGCTGACTCAGTCGCCGCTCCGAATGTGTCTCAAAAAGATACAGCAAATGACTTTTAGCTGAAATCGGGCTGCGACTGCGCAATGATCAACAGCGAAAAGTAGTTCCGACTCTGGCCAAGTTTGTCAACAGAATATCAGTCACAGCACTGGTGCACCGCAAGAAAATCCATATTATGAGAGAGTTTTTATATTATTCTTTTGCTTTTTAATGGAATTACATTAAAGACTTCATTTCTTATGTATTTAATTATGTATTTAATGTATGTTTGTATTGTATAATTGGATATAACCACAAAGGAAATTTTGGTTTTGGAACATTTGGGAATACCGGAATAGGACTAATCTATGTGCTTATTTTTGGGGCCTTCTCACTATACTGCATTTGAAATAGGAGGTTAACGCAGAAACGATGCATTTGCAAACGAATGTTGATGCAGAAATTAAGAACCATTATTATATAATGATATTTATTATATTATATAAAAATAAACTAATTGGACATTATTTAAGTGGCCTGCTCCAAATTACAAACTATTCCTTTGCCAATTATAAATGTTCCTATGTTACTATATGAGAAATGTGAAATTAACTTAGTCCTTCTCATGAATTTGTTGGTCTATAGCAAATAAAAGGATTAATCTATGCGTAATCAATATTTTCTGATTTTATATTATTATATTATTATTTTATATATATATTATATATAAAATCAATGTGTATTTAACTTACAAATTTGTGAGACAATTGGAATAAAGCGAGAGTGACGGTATATAGCAGACGGTAGTTCCTAATTTCATATTGGTCGTTATTCCATCGATCCATAAAATCCGCTTAGAGGTGGAGAAACATCTATGTTTTTCCACCTCTAATAAAAACATCGATGTTTTTCCATCTCTAATAGAGCTGTACAATAAGTACATATGTATACACATATGTATGTATTTTTTTTTGTGATGTTAATTGACGTATGTATGTATGTGCGTACATTGAATTCCAATTGCAAATCGTAAATACATAATTGTGTTAGAGATTTCAGAACTTGCTGAGAGTTATTTTCGGTGTAAGAGAAAGGGAGATCGTTGGCAAGGGGCATGGGAGCTGTGGGACAGGAAGGTGAGCAGCTGGAAGATGACGCCAACGTCTCTCAGCTGTTTCTCAGCCGGGCCAAGAGCCAAGTTAAGAGTCGCCGCCTTATAAATAGCCCGGGCCCGCCTAGAAGCCGTCTCAGTTGAAATCGAACAATCTTGCTCCAGCGACTGGCGAATCCATCTTCGAATTAAAATTTATTATTTTGTTTATTTTTTTGTTTTTGTTACTTTACGTTGTCCTAGTGCCTGCAGTGCGTGCTTGTGTCTCAAGAACTTTAACCAGAAAATGGTGAGTTGCAACCGAATCGGGCTTCTACTTTTTTGTTCTTTTTCTTTTCTGTGGGTGAATTCTTTGTAATTTTATGTCGTTTTGTTTCGACGACTGCTCAATGAAATTACGCACAAAGACAATACATAATAATAAAACGAGTGCAATCCGACGACGTTGCTACGTGAATGGAATATTAAAGTACTTAAAAGCACATAAAACCAAAGTAAACACGGCTTAAATAACCAATGGAGGAGGAGAGTCCCTCCAGTTAATTGAGAACTTGGGCATTGGGCTTAATGTTTACTTCCGGCAAGCGGGGCAATATCGACATCTAATGGAACATCGAATATATGTACCTACATATAGTAAAAAACGGTTTTAGCTTTTTGTTTTGTTTTTCTAATAATCCATATTGTGTTAACTACGAAATGAACATAAATGGGTGTACATTCCTTTGTGTTTCACAGGGTAATGAACCCTATTAGCTACACTCCTTGCTAAATGCTCTAATGAGAATCCGCCCTAAGGCTTTGAAATTCCTATTTTATTTATATTATATATAATATTGTTATATATTATTTTAAATATTATTATATCAATATAATTACAATATTCTCTTGTACTTTATTATATATATGTACATAGAAAGTTTTGGTATAAAAGGCACTGCATTCACGTACAATGATTGGTATCTCTGTAGCTCTCTTACTTGTTGAAAAGTTAAACAAACTCCAAGCTCATTAGTTATCCATATAACCCTTTCATATTTATTTGCCATCAATCAAAAATCCGCAAAAGTAAATACAGATTTGAGAGCTAGTAGAATATAGCACCAAGAACCTCATTATATTCATATTCCCACATAGTGTCGGCCAGGCCCACGAGCGGTTGTTGTCTTGAAAATTGCTTTTCGTTTGCCTTTCGTCTTGTTATTCTTAATTGGCGAAGATCGATCACTCCAAAGACTTTAAAGCTCAGCAAACAAATAACAAAAGCCTTATTATTAATTGCTTTATATAATAATACGCGCAAGGCAAACAATAAATGGATATAAATCTCTTAAGAGACCCCCACTCTAGAGCAGGTGTTAGTGTTATTTATAATACCCCAAAAATGGAAGAGGCATCAGCATAAATTTAATAAGAATTAAAAATACAAATTACCATTTAGAAGCAGAGAAACAATAGCCCTTTGTACAAGGCAAGCCGACTATTACCAGTCCCCTAACTAAATCTACAAATATAGGAATCCAATTTCCTATTAACAATTTCCTCCCTCGGTGGATCCGGCTCGAACCTTATACGCCGATCTGATCGACAACTAAATTAATACGGATCTGGCACTGCCATATCGGTCACCCAGAGAGTAATTCAATAAGGCAGCCGCCCGGTGGTTACATTTGCATAATCTTATTGTATTCCGATTTGATTCATTTATTATTTAGCCCGAATTGAACTTCCAAAGAAGCGGGACAACAAGTTTATCTCCGCTCTGTGTGTCATCGTCGTCACCTTGAAGGCGAAGCCATATCATCATCGATCGTTATCTCATCATCGCAAAAGTATCGGCTAAGCTAAGCCCCAAATATGGTGTCAAGTTGCTCCCTGGCCAGCACAGAATGCCATTAAACAGTCCGAACTAATGTTTGTCAACCGAATGACACTGACCCATCCATTGTTATGGGGTTTTTTCCCCAGATTAGTTCACATTATTTGGTCGGAAGTTCTAAGCGATGACACACACAAGCACCAGACACCGCCAAAAGGGGGGCTTGTTCTCACAGTTAGGCTCTTAAAGTTATTATTTTTAAATCAATTAGGTGCGAAACTATGGAAAAGTCGTGTCTTAATTTATATGTTTTAAATCAGCCAATAAAAACCTCACGAAACTGATTATATTTTACCTTAAATTCCAGCTGGTTTTAAAGAAGATGTAGACTTATCTTTGTTGAGCGTTAAGTTCTCCATTAATAAAATAAAACTATTAGTTATGAACATCATTACTTATTTATGCGAAAAACCATATAGTTACTTCTTCCAAATTCATCTCAAGTATAAATCAAGTCTAACAAATAATGGGGTGCCTTCACTGATCTGTTTTTAGTGGCTTGAATTTAAATTTAACCAAGGCCAAGCCAGCAAAGACTGGGAAATACCTATGGCTTCAAAAAAGGAACTACATTTTTGATTTTATTAATAAAATATACAAATCCAAACAAAAGCTTACACATAATATTATTTTCTTAGATTTTATGGTCTTTGAATGGTTATAATTTATTATTTATTATTATATTATATTATATATGTATATATATTTCTTTTTGCAGCATCAGCGGCATCAGCTCCTGGGCCTGGCCCTGGTGGCGGTGGCCATCGCCTCCCTGCCCCAACTGGTCGCAGGTAAAAAGATCGAGAAGCGTTGTCTCAACTGCTCGTACCGCACGTACTACACGTACGGCGACGGGCGCTCCCTGCAGCGGGTGGTCTATAGGGACCCGGTCTACACACGTGGTATTTATTCCTCCCAAACTTTCTTCACCGACAACATTCGTACTCACCCCGCCCGGCCACCGAGCAGCACTCGCACAACTGATGTACATAAGAGAGCACAGCGCCAGCACTGATCCCACCCACACACTGACCCCCTACTCCGCCTCCGAAATGCCATAGAGCCTTAGTGTTAACCCCTAACCCCCCAAAGTAGATGTAGCAGAGTACACGTACCCGGCACTCACCACCGCACCTGACCATCACCCACCTGTCTCTCTCTCTCTCTTCCCACACAGCCCAGTCTTACGGATGCAGCGGCAGTCCGTGCGGCGTGAACGCCGTCTGTCAGGAGGCTTCCGGCGGTCGGCCGGTCTGCTCCTGCCCGCCCGGCTTCAGTGGCAATCCGTTGACGCACTGCAACCGCGGCGAGTGTCTGGACAATGTCGACTGTCGCGGCGACCTTCAGTGCAAGGACAATCGATGCGTTAATCCCTGCGTGGGCGCCTGCGGCATTGGCTCCAACTGTGACGTAAGTGCAGTGGCATCCATTCGGTTCCTGCATCTCCTTTATGCATCCTTAACCAACTGCTCTTGCAGGCCCGCAACCATGTGGCCGTGTGCAGCTGCCCCGCGGGCTACAACGGTGACCCCTACCATGCCTGCCACCTCAATGATCCGGGTGAGTGCTCCGAGGAATCGGAAAGGAAATAAAAAAAGAAAATGTCAGGTCCCAGTCAGGCGTAGAAATTCGCAGGGATTTACATATTTAATATTTAGTATTCTTTGGCTGGATTTTTGACCAGAACATCGGATTTACATACTTATAATAACGTTATTACTTTAAAGCAGTTTTGTCCAAGCTAGATAGCAAATTTCTCTGTCCGGCCCCTGTCTTCACATATGTAAACAATGCAACATGCTGTCATATTGTCATTTTTTGTGACACATTTGTTTTTTAGTCATAGCTTTTGTTTATGCCATGATATAAAGAGTGTTAGCTAGTTTTCTATTTATGACTCAGACAAATTCAATTAAAACAGGTCAATGTATTGCCTGACTACCCTATGTAATCAATTGTTGTACATTTTGTATTAGCTTTATTTACAAAAACATATTTTATCGTTTATTTTCATGATTTTAAAGAAGAAAACAAGACCAAAACTAGACTAAGCTTGTATGAAACAAGATTTCTTCGCATATAGTAATATTTTGTTGTCCTCAGATGCCCTTAAACAGAATTCCTTAGCAGAAGAAAGGGTCTCATAACAATGCTCTCAAAGAAGACGCCTTGAGAACCTGAATATTTTTTGTAGGTCAGATGAAATCAAGACAAACTGGTTTATTGGCTATTGGGACGCTGTTGTTCAGGGCCAAGGTTGTTCCGTTCAGGAAATTATAACGATGTTTATATATGTGGAATAATTGATTTATTTCTGCATAGTTTTTGTTGAATCAATTAAACAGGGAATTTCGTATATAATCACAACAATGTATGGAATGCCCTCGATTTAATAATATGAATGAATATAGAACGTAAATAAACACATCAACCCAGAGGGGAAAACAAGTAAAACGATTCAACATTAATTCTGTAATCCATTTGTAAACAACACAACAAACACCGAGCCTCGAGTGTGTGTGGGAATTCGAGGGTTCCGGAACCTGGTCCGGATAATTAGCAGTCATTGTTTGATATATCTATTCTTAGTGCAAACCCACTTGCGATTGCGAATGCGAATGCTCTGACGTCGCGAATCCAACTGGTCTTGACCAAATTGGGCCAAAGAAGCCAGCGAAACGCTGGCCATGTGGGCTTGGCTTGCATAAAATTTCGCGCTCAATGATAATAACAATAATAATAATAATAATAATCCATAACACAAACACACACTCACACCCAGAGAGCCAGCGTCGGTATGTCCGCCCAACGGCCTTTGTAATTTTATGGTAATTAGCCAAGCATTTCGTTTCATAATTGTCAAGATCAAGGACGCTGGCTAGTGGGCGGTTCATAGCCTCGAGTGCCGAGAACGGACGACGGACGACGGGCGGAAAGGCAGCCCGTGGCGTCAAGTCAACATCCGATTATGGTTATAAACAGTACAGGGCCCAGAGCAGGTATGAATTCAGGTAGCAGGCAGGCAGCTGGCCACAATAAGGGACAGTGGCTCTGGCTACTTAATCCCTGAAAAATTTAAATACAATTATATGTTTATAAGGTATTTATACCTTATCCAGTATTTTATTTAATTTTCTACATAGCAGCAGGAAAACATTAATTTATAAGATGTCTAAAAGTATACTACTATACGCCTAAAATATATTCCTACTCATATTCATACTTAGCTCTTATTAGTTAACAAAGGGAGTAAATAATACAGTTCCTTGGCACAAAGAGTTTAAAAAAAAACGTTTAAAGCAGCTTACCAAAGTGATCTTTTATTCTATTAATTGTCTCTTGGAAGTGATCTCTTTCAAGTTTACTTTTCCCCCTCAAACATACAGATAGGGTCATCAAGGGTCTGGGGTTAATTTCCTGACCCACCTTCACCCCGTTCACCTCCTTTCGAGAGGTCCTTCGGCTGGCCTGTCAACATCCGCTGTCGCTGTAGCTGTCGCAGCCTGCCGCCTGCTGCCTCCTGCCTGCTGCCCTTCTGCCCAATGTTTGATTTATGCCGGGTCATGTGATTTATGTTCCGGTCAAAGGTTGTACTCGCACCAGTAACAGAAAACGAGAAAATCCCATCCAAGGGCAGTCAGGCAGCGGGGCCAATAATTGGGACCGAGTGCGCCGCCCGCGCCCACTCGACACGAGGAATAGAAAATCAAATTCAAATAGGCCAGGCCTCATTTATGCGCATATTTTTCGATTTTACTTATAATTTTCCTTTACTTTTTATGCCAATTGTTGTTGTTGTTCTTCGACTTGGACTTTTCCACTGATGACGACCATGATGATGATGATGGTGGTGTGTGGTGGTGGGCTTCGACTGGACGGAAAATCATTTTCCGTTGTTTTCCGTTTCGATGGCAAAAGTTGCGCCATTATCAGGCCTTTTCCCTCGCATTCCTTCTTTATTTTTTTTCGGCATAATTTGTGAGGAGCCTGAAGTTTCCCTCCACTGAGAGGAAGTTTGAAGAAAGAACAAGCTTCGATAGGCATCCTTGAAGAGCCTTTAAATAAAACTATAAACGGTCTAGATCCGACTCATTCAGGAGTCCCAGGATTGCAGATTTACATTTGCTGACCAGCTGCATATCATACGATCTTTCTTAGCTGAGTTTTAAAGGCTTGTCCACTTAAAATTAACTTACAAATCGGCTTAAATTCTTTAAAATGTCAAAGAAGATAAAGGAAGCTGGCAAGAGAACATATATCCTTGTGTCCTTTAACGAAGAACTTTGCAAACGGGGAGTGCTTTTACAATTTTCCGAATTTTCTTCGAATTTCAGTTCGGCCACAAGAGCCAGCTCCATAGGGATTGCATCTGCTTGATACGTTCCTTGCGTTCGCCCTAGTAAAGGCGGATGGATGCGTAAGGGGAGGACCCACCCGGATCCACCCACTCCCTGTAGACTGTTCGTTTACAATTTATGTTTCCAAGTCAGTTGCTAATTGGAAATGCAAATAAATATTGTATTGCAGTGGGAAATGCGCGCACCAGCCAGGGGGACAAAATTAAAGCAGCACCGATGGAGGGATGCAAATGAAATCAGGAAGAATAAATAAATATCGAAGGTGGTCGATGCTAAGGAGTGGTAACAGGAATCCCAAATGAGCCGCAAAACGAGAGAAATCCTTTTGTTAAGCCAGAGGCAGTCCACTCGGAATTGATTTCGGACTGACGATAGACTATTTAAGGAGCTTTAAAGGCTATAAAAACACGGGGGAATAAAATAACATATTTTTTATAGGAAACAGGAAGCCATAAATGTGGCTTAAGATGACCTTTCTTTGCAGAGCACAGCTCGGGCTAGGGTATCACTTATCTAAATCCTGACTTATTCCCTTGATTTGTTGCTTCTTCGCAGAGGAACAGTGCCACCCCAGTCCGTGCGGCGTCAACACCAAGTGCGAGATCATCAACGGAGTGCCCACCTGCTCCTGCGTGCACGGCTACCTGGGCAATCCGCTCAGCGGCTGTCGGCACGAGTGCGAGTACGACGGTGACTGCAGCAGCCGCGACATGTGCAGCAACTTCAAGTGCGTGCCGTCGTGCGGTCAGTGCGGCACCGGTGCCACATGCCGCACGGTGGCCAACCATCGTGCCGTATGCGAGTGCCCCAAGGGTTACATTGGCAGCCCGTACACCGAATGCCGGCCAGAATGCTACGGCGACTCGGACTGTCCAGCTGGACGACCCGCCTGCTTCTATGGCATCTGCAAGAATACGTGCGAGGGCGCCTGCGGTGTTGGCGCCGATTGCAATTTGCGCGGCCTAACGCCCGTATGCAGCTGTCCGCGCGACATGACCGGCGATCCCTTCATCCGCTGCCGACCCTTCACCAAGGAGGATCTCTGCGATCCGAATCCGTGCGGCACCAATGCCATCTGTGTGCCCGGTCACGATAACACCGGACGGGAGCGGCCTGTTTGCAACTGTTTGCCCGGTCACACCGGCAATCCCCTGAGTCACTGCAGCCGGGTAAGTTACTACCAACTGTAGGTAAAGATCTATACTGACCACTCTTCCATTTTCAGGGTGAGTGCCTGAGCAACAACGAGTGTCCCGATCATCGGGCGTGCATCAACTATCAGTGCATCGATCCCTGCATCGGCAAGTGTGCCACGGGCGCCAGCTGCGAGCCCAAGGCCCATCTGGCTGTCTGCCGCTGTCCGGCTGGTCAGTCGGGCGACGCCCTCGTCTCCTGCCGCCAGACGCGCACCTTCCCGGTGGCCAAGTACCACTGAGGAGGAGCAGAGTGGAGGAGCCGCTGCACTGCCTGCCAGTCCATTCCAGTCACCTTTTCTGCCTCAGACTGTCCCTGTCTGTCTATCCCTTCCCCTTTCCCCTTTGTGTTTCTCTCTTTCTCGTACTAGTCGTTGATTAACCTCGAAAACACTTTGAAAAAAAAAAATATATACATAATACAATTAAAAAAAAAACTTAAATGTTTTACTGGTGAGGAGATAGCCCTAAGGAGGCTACATAAGAAATTCCAGAGGCCATCGTAGAAAATCAAATTGTCTTTATTTCAATCGATAAATAAATACACATACATATACGTCTGTATATATATGCACATATATATAAATATATATAGTTTTCAATCTGGTTGGTATACTGTTTTGTCTGTGTTGTATTTTCATACATAATTCATCCATGAGTTAGCCGCACTTTCTGAAAGTCACCAGCAGCGAAGTGGATAAGGTTTATGATCAATATCGATATCGATAGCTAGGTGTAGGTATATGATCGATACATACTTTCGGTTATAGCTTTAGATTTCTAAATAAATAGTATTTGTTAAATGGATATACTCAAGATTATGGAAGGGCCTGGCACAGCGTTTGAAAACCAGCAAGAGGGAGCAGAGATAATATAATAATAAGATGCGCAACGCCATGCAATTTTTATGCAGCTCTCTTGAAGTATGAGTCAATCAGAAACCTTTCAAACTCAAATGTATTGGCGCTACTCATCGTAATGTTATATTGTCTTTGGTTGTTTAAAATGTATTTATTTTAATATCGCGCACTCGTTAATTTATGGGAAATATTCAATACGTTTTACTTGATTTAGTAAACCTTTATGGATTTTTTAGAAAACAATGCCAGTCTTATTTTTGATGCAAATGCAAGTATTTCTTTGTAACTCAATACAATTAATTAAATTAAATTTAGGCAAAAAACATTAGGAAGACTCAGCAAAAAACACAATCATAGAATGACAGTAATATTAAGTAGCTCACTCAACAACAGGATAGTAATTCATAGCTTCTACAGGGTTCCTGGGGCTCTAAAACTGTCCTATGGTAGTTAAACGCACTGTACTTGGCAAATACTGTACATAAGGAGTCAAATTTTCACACAAACTGAATGCGCAATAGTAAAAATACAAAAAAATACTCAATCAAAGGGAAGATTACATCTTTTTTCGAATTTCGAGTGTGGAAGTGGAGAGTAGTGATCGTAAGAGGCCTTACTTTGATTCTTTGTATATGCTTGTATGTATATTTTTATATATTGTTCGTAAGCCTTGGTTTCAAGGAGGAATCATTTGGGTTCTCTCTCTTGCTCTCTTGCAATTGTAAATACAATTTTCCGTTTTGAAATATAAATATATTCTTGTATATAAATATACGATTTGTTTCGATTTTGTTTATGTATATATTAATAGGTATATAAATTGCTAAATACATTTAATTGCGCTTTACACTTTTACACTTTTGTTTACGGCTACTATCTGGCATTATTCCGAATAAAAACAAAACAAAAAAAAAAACACATTTTTGTCTCTAGTGGGTGAGAGTGGTGTCGGTGTGTCGTTGGAGTTGGTGTGCTTCTTGTTGGTGTTGGTGTAGTTGTAGTTGGTGCAGTTGTGCTTGTTGGTGATTTGTTATTGTAACTGATGTTGGTGTATTTGCGGTTGTTATTACATTTCTGGTTCATTGTGGTTGATGTGTGGTTCTTGTTATTATATGTGAGTGTCGCCGTGTATGTGTGTATGCCCACATGTGTTCCCTACAAACTACGCGACCCGCCCTCCCCAACGATTCCCAGACATGTTGATCCAGGTCCTAGTCCTTGCTCCGGTTTTCATACCCGTTCTACCGCCGCCATCGGTCCAGTTGCAAAGCCATTTCCTATCCCGGAGCCGCTTTCATCTGCAGCACTTCCGGCGATGGTTGTTCGTGGTGCTCAAGTTGACTATGTCCTTCTGCTGTTCGTTCGGCGAGGTTCTCAGCTTGTGGTGCAGCACCTGCCGTGTGATCGACAGAAACATGTTGTCCACGTTGATATTGTCTTTGGCGGATGTCTCATACAGCTCGATGTCCATTTGCTTCGCGAAGCGCTGTGCATCCTCGAAGATAACCACTTTCCTGTCCGGATCATCGTTCTTGTTGCCCACTATTGACAGATAATACGGATTAATGGACTTAACTGTCTGCGTTAGATTTGTCTTTGGTCTCACCTAATACTTTGTTGACCACATCGCAGTTGTTTTGGATCTCCTCCAGCCAGCGGCGAACGTTCGCAAACGATTCGCCGTTCGTGACATCGTAGACAACGATGACGCCATGGGTGCCGCGATAGTAGGTGCTGGTAATCGTCCGGAAACGTTCCTGTCCGGCCGTATCCCAGATCTGCAGCTTTACGCGCAGCCCATCAATGTCCACGGTCCGGATCTTGAAGTCTACGCCGATGGTGGTTATGTAACTGCCAGAGAATGTGTCGTCCGAGAATCGGATGAGCAGCGACGACTTGCCAACGCCTGCAGGGGGATAGAATAAGATCGAATTGAGTTGATTGATATCGGGAATTAAGTTACGCTGTTTGCTGTTGGATCTCGGGTTACCCCGGGCTGGCTGCACAACCACACACAGACGCATATCCTGGCGATGCGTCACCATTAGTCATGGGTGTAATGGGAGTCATGGAGACATGGCGACGTGCAGCCAGCCAGGGAGCAGGAATGGCCTGGTTTTCTCAGCTGATTCACTGCATCGCCGCTGGGCTAAGGCTGGGTGCAACACAGAATCGGGGACACACACACTGTAAGGTGTAGTATATATTTATGCCCACGGGGCGGCTGCTATTTTAAGGTACACATGTATCTGCTGGGAATTATGGGCCAAGCGAAGCCTGGGAAACTGAACGAATCGGTGCCAAGTCAAGTCAACTCACCGCTGTCGCCAATTATAAGCAGCTTAAACAGATGATCGAAGCCGCGTGCCATTTTTTCGAGTCGAGTGTTGTTAACAATGCAAAACAAAAAAAAAAATGTTGCCACAAAATAAATTTGTGTTTTTTCTTTTTTTTTTTGTTTGCTGCTTTTGCTCCCACACTCACGCACACAGGCACAAAGCAAGCAAGCAACGCAGACACCTTGCCTCTTGCTCGCACTCGTGTAGCCGGCTGTGGTTTTGAGATAAACTGTTGTTCTTTCTGGCTGCTGCTGCTGCTGTTGGGTGTTGTTTCTGTTGTTGCTGCTACTGCTGCTGCGTGATAAGCTGGCTATTGTTATTGGTGTTGTAGTTGTTGCCTGGGGCCTGGCTGTGTGTTAATTTATGTAATTGTTGTTGCTGCTGTACCGTCGCTTTGTTATTTAATTTCCTTTGATTAAAGTATATTCTCCTCTTTTTTTTTGGCTGTGCCGTTGCTGCGCTGCGTTGCGTTGCCTTTCTTTTGTTTCGCTTTTCTTTGCCGTTTTATCAGCAAGTTATCGGTGCGTGGGCAGCAGGCATGCTCTGGGCAACACTGCTCTCAACCTACTGGTCCAGCTAGAGATTACGGATCGCGGATTACGGACAGTGGAGCCGGGCGGTTGGGCAGCGATTTTGATTTTTGCCAAGTCCGCCTCCCTTGCAATTTTCTATCACGCACACACACATATATACATATATAAATATATATATATATGCACACAGAGCCAGACTGATTGTTGAACTTTGTTGTAGGGTGCGCTCGATTTTAGCTGTTTAGCACTAAGAACGTAATTGGAAAGTGTGCTCGCTGAGCTGGGAGGAACGGATCTAGGGGCGTCTGGTGTTTGGGGCTCGGTCCTTAATTCATATTCTGGATAAACTATTACTAACGCACAAATACACGTAAAACACAAAAAAAACCTTGTGTTCAGTGTGACCAAACGGCTGAGCTGCGGCAATACTGTATAATCGCCACGTAGCCACGAGCTCTATCGATAGTTGTGTCACGGGTTTTGTGAGTGTGTGTGTGTGTGCACACTGGCAAATTAAGTTAAACTTATGCATTTATTTACCAAAATCTACAATATATGTATGTAGATATATGTTTGAGGTGGTTTTCTCAAAGGTATCTGATTGAAAGTACAATGTACTTTAAGCATGCCCGATCTTATAACCGTCATATTAATATTAATATGATAGGTTATGGTGACAAATCCCTATCCAATCATGTTTTTGTTTTAACATTTAGTTTCAGAACAGGAAAAATTCAGTTTGGCCTCTTTCAATACAATAATATATTGATGTAAGAAAAAAAGTGTTTCACAAAACATGTGAAATAGGATCTCTTAAGCTAAGGTAACATATTTGTTTCCATTTAAAGTTGTTCAAATTTTTAAATAGGGCATAATGTACCCGAAAAAAATTCGAATTCTTTCGTTCTTATTGTGTTCTTTTGTTGTGATGTTATTAGTTGCCATTGTCGTTGTTGCCCTTGTCGTTGTTACCGTTGTCGTTGTTGCCGTTGCCGTTGTTGCCATTGTCGTTGTTGCCCTTGTCGTTGTTGCCCTTGTCGTTGTTGCCATTGCCGTTGTTGCCGATGCGGTTGTTATTGTTGTTGAGCATTCTTGAACGGGTTCGGTGCGCCACACGTGAACCCGGAGGATCTAGGGGCTCAGGCTCAGGTGGCAACGAATAGTCGCTAACAGGGACGCCATAGAGAACGAGCGAGCTCACTTGTAAGTTGGCTACCCTTTTAACGAATGTGGGCACAATCTTACGCCTGTAGTGAGAGATTTTGTATGAAATTTGACGCAAAAAATACACATATTTTGAGGTTAAAATTACCATATTGGAATCGAAACTCCAAGCATAGCCACTTCGGAAAACTTCAGCCGGTTCATGCACAGAGGGCATGAATAAAAATATTTCGAAGCGTTGGCATGGCGTTGAGCGCACGAACGGTGAGTCCACCCATTAAGGCAGCATGGCAACTTGAAGGCATAAGCCATGCTGAAACGTCCAGAGTCGGGAAACACTGATGAATAGCATATGATGCAGGTTTCGTCAGGTTCGGGCATATATGGGTACACCGGCAGATGGAGGTTGCAGTAGCTCTGAAACCCATTGCCATATTGTATCAGGGCCAGATTATTCACACCGCAATTTAAATGAAAATTGCGATGGCAGTTTTTACGATTGCAGGTTATGTTAGCCCCTTTGAGACTGCAGTAAGTGCACTTCGTCAAATTAAAACGCCTAGCCGGCACAGAGATTATCTTCCTGAGAAACGTGCATAGGGCATAGTCAGTTTGCCTACTGTTGACCATTTTTCCCATGCAGATTATCTGTTAGCGGAAATGGGTGCACATTATGAAATTTCATCAAATCTATGCACAGGGGACAGAACTTACCAAACAGTTGCGATGCGCCTGTTTTTGTACATTTTGAACCAAAATTCCAAAGATATCTTCGTCGAGACTATCGCTGCCACACAGCAAGCACTTCACATTGGTTCGACTCATGATGTTGTTGATTTAAATTATCAACAAATCAAATGAAAACCGATGCACAAAAGTGCAGTTGCCAGACCTGGCATCAAAAGTTGTCGCGCGCAAAAGTGGAGTTACAATGACAAAGTTTTGCGATGAAAGGGCTGCCACATTTGGTCAAAGTTCGTATATCGATATCAGTAATGTAGGAACGCGCTGCGCTCCTATTTGTTCTTTTTGGAACGATGTTAGAATTGGAACAGCTGTATCCGATTTATGCAAGTTTTAGAATGTTCTGTTTTATTTATGATTGCTGCAATATTATTTATTATTATATTTATTTATTATTTAATATAATTTTAAAATGCAAACTAAAAAAAAATTTGTGGTTTATCATGTTCATTTTAATTAAAATGTACGCTTCTTACTAACGCTTTGCAAGCTGGTTATTTATAATAAATAAATAATTGAAACTTAATTGTATTTCAATTAGAATAATAATTTATATATTAATTATTATAGGATGCAAGCTTGCATTATACCAGTATTATACATTTTCCTTACATTTTCTTCTTTCGGCATAATTTATTCAAAACTGACGGCGTTCGAGTACTCAGTTTACATTTCACGGCGAACATGATATTTTTGGAAGTATAATCTATCGGTAAGGCAACATAATGACATTTATGCATTTTATCTAGAGCTTACATTTTTCTTTCCACAGCATTGGGAAAATTCTATGAAAACTCTTGCAATTCGAATGCCTCGTACATGGGGAGTTTAATAGAATTATTTTATTAACTTGTATTAAGTACATTTTCTACTCGATTCAAGTTTTGGTTATGTCATAGCAATTATGATCCGTTCATACTTATGAAATTAGCATTTTAAGGGAAGCTAACCAAATATCACTATCCCATTAGAGCAAATTACATTTGCATTGGTTTCCCCTGAAAAGTAAAATCAAGTCCAGTCAGAATCAAAACAATAACAATTGTGGACCGAAAATTTTGAATTTATTTTACTTCGAAAGCTTTTCATACATTTTGGATTTTTCTAAAACCAAACGTTATTCAAAATTAAAATTTTTCCACATATTTGAAGTATGACATTTTGTGTTATAGATCTGTTATCTGTTAAATGTTGAAATGAAAAAGTAAAAACTAAAAATATAAGCCTTCATGTGTCTCTCTCTGTTCACCCCTCGTTCCAAAATATTTACAAAACTGTAATGTGTTAAAAAAATAAAAAAAAAAATGTCCGACAATACGGGGATGGATCGGGATTCGCACTGCGATCCGCTGGAATGTTTAAGTTTCTAATTATTTCTTGTTCGCCATATAGGAAGGCAAACGGGTACGGGTTCTGTTAGCCACACAGGACTCATCCAAATTGGATGGCTGGCGGTCGTCATATCTGGGATTTGAGGTGGGCGTTGTTGTGCGGCGGCGTCGCGCAGATTCCGAATTGTCCACGTTGGAGCGCGCAGCGGCGGCTCTCGGGGAAATGGGCTGCAAGGAAAGGCGGGTCCTTGTCGGCGCCCTAATGGGTGATCTCGATCCTTGACGTTTCCTTGCTCCCGGCTCTATGCGGTTCTCGTTTTGCTCTAGCATCTGGGCAGACGCCGTCGTCTCTCTTGTGCGCTGAAATATCAGTCTGGCAGGGGAGCTGGTGGAGGACCTGGAAGAGGTGCTCGCAAAGAAACTGGCGGAGGTGCCAGGGGCCTCCGATGCGCGGTTAGCTATCAGCTGGCGACTCTGCATATCGGCCACCTTTTCAAAAAAAGCGTCATCGTCGTCGTCGTCGTCGTCGCTATCGACAACAGAGCGCATGGACTCGGTCAGCTTGCACTGTCGACGACGGAATCTTCTTGGGTCGGCGTCCGGTTGCCAGAACTCCCGCTGCGCGAATATGTCAAAGACATCATCAGTCGCCGCCACCTCCTCCTCGTCGTCATCGATGTCAGTGGAAGTCGGCGAGACGCCAATGCAGTCGGCGCAGCGGTATGTGGTTACTTTCGCGGTGGTGCACGCAGTGTGCTTCGGATTGGAGCCGCACATGATGCAGTACAGCAGGCCGGTTGTGCTCTGCTGTAGCTGGCAGTTTTCCGCCGTGCATTTGTAATCACGCCTACTCTGGTCTGCAAAGGCGTCTGGCTCCAACTCCCAGGAGGCGTCGCTGGTGGAATTTAAAGAAAAAGATGTAGCATTCGTTAGCCACCAACATCATGCTTGAACTTACTTGTTTGGTATAAAGATTCCGTAGTGAGATACTTCGAAGAACTTCTCCTCGTCCTTGCACAGCGGACAATTGAAAAAGTAGCCCGCCGAGTTGGCATACTTCTGGAGGCATTGGCGATGGTACCAACCGTTGCGGCAGCACGGCGACTGCACTGATGTCGCCAGGCTAAATTGCTGGCCGTCGGCCACCAGCGATTCAAAGCAGATCATGCACAGCTCGGCGGGTTCCGGGCGGTAGCGGTATTTTGGTATGTGCTGGTGGCAATATGATTTGAAGCTGCCGCAAAACTCACTGATCGTCAAATTATCAGCGCCGCACTTGGTGTGGAAGCTGCGCCTGCACTTTGCGTGGCAGCAACCAATGGTGGCGCCGCGCTGATGACAGTAGAAGCACCTGATGTCTTGGCAGCGCCGCACCTCCGCCAAGATGTCCTTCTTGAGGAAGTTCAAGATGCCGGCGTTTTCATCTCCATTCTGGATAAGTTTCGAGCTGAGGTACTGTTCGCCCGAGCGAGCCATAAGTAAAATTATAAATACATTTTTCGGACGGTGTTCGGTGCAGAACTTACCAAGCAATTGCAGTGCACCACCAATCCTTCCTTCTTGTGCACTTTGCCAAAGATTATCACGTCATCTTCCTTGCTGGAGCACAGCACACATGGTACATCCATGTCGCACCAAAATATGATAAAGTTCACTTAATACGACGGTATAAACAAAAAAAAAAAGAATTGCGAAAAGTTGGATCTCTTCGACGCCGCCTGATGGTGCGACTTCCCGCGCTAATATCGAACTATCGATAGAAGAACACTATTAGCCAATGCATACAGTTTCGGTTACTTTTCTGTTTCAATAGGCGGTCTCAATTTTTTTTTTTTAGAAAACTATTATTAAACAATATTAAACAATTGCCAACGTTAACTGACTCGTTCTGTAGTTGTTCTAGCTTCGTAAAAAAAAGGCAAATGAATGACTGGTTGTCCAGTGCTAACTTGGCAGGAAAAAAAACAGACACTGACAGCTTTAAATGTTATAGATAGCTACGGATGTAAAGATGACACTGCCACTTATCTAACTCAAATGTCTTTGTTATTTCTGATGAATTCTACTAATTCAAAGAACTTGTATCAAGAAGGTAAAGCTAGTTGGCTGATTTACCGGGAAAAATATAAGTTAAGAATTCGTAGAAGGAGTTGGAGTAAGACCGTGCGCCCGGTGGCAACTTATCTTATCGATGTATGACTTATCGATATATGACATATCGATATATGACTCCCACCTATCGATATAAAATCCAAAACAAATTTCGCTGCCCCAACAAGTGAATTTTGATTTGAAATTAATTCACTCGCAGATATGTCGCTCTCCCGCCTGAATACGCTATTGAAGCTGGCTCCTAGCACGGCCGGTAGGTAGTAATGGGTTAACATCAAATCCGGCCCTGGTCTGGCTGCGCTGCCGATAGGACGAACTCGTCCAAACTCTGCTGCAGATCAAAGTCCGAATATATGCCGATGAACCTTTGCCTTTCGTAAAACCTTTACTATTTCAACAGCTATGCGTGCCACCGTCCAGATGCAGCCCCAACGCAACCTGACCGCTCACGCGGAGCCGGGACACTCGGGCCAGTTCAAGACGCTGGCCGTCAGCTCACCCAAGCCGTTCGTCTTCCATGTCGAGCTCCATCGGCCCACCAAGTTTAACGCCATCAACAAGCAGATGTGGCAGTAGGTGCCTCCTTGGCTTGCAAGTACTCCTTAACTGCTATGTATTCCCCCCCGCCCCCAGAGAGATCAAGGACTGCTTCGAGGGACTGGCCATCAATCCGGATTGTCGGGCAATCGTGGTGTCCGCCGCCGGCAAGCACTTCACCGCCGGCATCGATCTCAACGACATGATGGGCGTGGGCATGAAGCTGGCCGAGGTCGATGACGTTGGACGCAAGGGCATCATTCTGGAGGGCATGATCAAGCTGTATCAGGACTCGATGAGCAGCCTGGAGCGTTGCCCCAAGCCCGTCATTACGGCCGTCCACAAGGCATGTATCGGTGCTGGCGTTGACCTGATAACCGCCTCGGACATACGCTACTGCACCGAGGACGCCTTCTTTCAGGTGACCGAGGTGGAAATCGGTATGGCCGCCGATGTGGGCACGCTGCAGCGTCTGCCCAAGGCGGTGGGCAGCCAATCGTTGGCCCGCGAGCTCTGCTACACCGGCCGTCGCTTCGAGGCAGCGGAAGCCCATTCCGCGGGCCTCGTCAGTCGCGTCTTTCCCGACAAGGAGTCACTGCTGAGCGGAGCGGTGGCTCTGGCCGAAACCATTGCCAACAAGAGCCCGATTGCTGTGCGAACGACCAAGGAGAATCTCGTCTATTCGCTGGAGCACACAAATCAGGAGGGATTGGATCACATTGTATGTGGCAAAAGCCTCTGGCCAAGAGGATATATCCCATCTTATCTATATATAACCATTGATCCATTGCAGCGCCTGCTCAACAAGCTCAACCTGCAGTCGGAGGACTTTGCCCAGGCTGTGGCCGCCCAGCTGACCAAGGACGAGAAGCCCGTCTTCGCCAAGCTGTGATTCGGTATTCGGAATTATGCATTTTTGTTACATTGTATTCGCCATCATATTATAAATAAAGGAGGCCACATTAGGACAGGATTCACTGATTGTTTTGGGGATGGAATTGACTAGGAATTTAATAACGAACAAACAGAAGAAAGGAACACCTCATACAATGAGCTACGCTGGAAAAACATCGCTAATTTCGTTACTCTTCCAGCTCTAGCGCTGGCATAGCTTCTCCAGGGCGCGCGGCTCCTTGACGCACGCGTCTGTGAGGACCTCCACTTGACCAGCCTCGTTGATCATCAGATCGTCCTCGATGCGTATACCAATGCCGCGAAACTCGGGCGGCACATCGCCACAATCCTGGCCAATGTAAATGCCCGGCTCCACGGTGAACACCATGCCGGGCACCAGTCGTGTGTTGCGCGACACATGCGGCGTATCGTGCACATCCATGCCCAGATAGTGAGAGACGTGATGAGGACAGAAGCGATACCCCTGGCCGGCCAGTGCCTTGTAGTCATCGCTCACCGTCTTGGACACCAGACCGATCTCTTTCAGGTATTTGCCCAGCTTGTAGCATGTCGTCTCGAACAGCTGGTCCAGGGTCTCGCCGCCCGCCTTCATCACCGTCCCGATTAGCTCGGCCTGCAGCGTGTACAGCATCTCGTAGAGCGTACGCTGCGGATCAGTAAAGTGTCCGTCGGCCGGCCATGTACGCGTTATATCGCTGGTATAGCCACCGTACTCGCAGCCGGCATCCATTAGCACCAAATCCTGCGGCCTCAGCAGCTGGCTGTTGGCCACATAGTGGATCACGGTAGCATTGCTGCCGGCGGCCACCACTGGCGGATAGGCCAGGTAGCTGGCGTCGCGCATCCGGCACTTGAAATCGATGGCAGCGAACAGATGATGCTCCGACTGGCCCGGTCGAGATTCCGCCATTACCTCGTTGAAGGAACGAGCGGCGATGTCGCAGGTGCGACGCATCAATTCCATTTCGGCGGGTGACTTGAGCAGTCGCATGGCCTCCACGAACGAGTACGTGGGCAGCAGGGGCCGCTGTTCGGTGGCGCTTAGTCGCAGCATGTTCTCTGCCAACGGCGGCTGGTCGGAGTTCTTGTGATCGAACCAGAGATGCGGCTTAAGGTTGGCGGCCCTCTTGGCCAGCACCGTTTCCAGCTGGTCCAACGAATGGGCTTCCGATACACCGAAGAGCGGCACAGCTACCTCGGGACCGGTACGTGGCCCGTCCCAGAGCTCGGCATGCGGGTCTTTGGGGCGCATAAAGAGCTCGGAGTGCACATTTTCGGTCTCATCGATGGACAGCAAGAGAACTGAGTCCGGTTCCAGGCAGCCCGTCAGGTAGTAGAAGTCGGAGTTTTGCCGGAAGACATAGGGGATCTTGCCGCTCATGTACTTCTTCGAGGCAGCGCCCACAACGAGCTGTTTGGTGGCAAAGAGATTGACTTGGCTTAGCATCGGGCTTGTGTGCGGGTTCTAGCCTCCTGGCTGGTACTTACCATGTGACAGTTGCTAGTGTGGCCGTTGAGCTCGTTGCCGAAGCTGCGGGCATAGGCGCGGATGTTGTGCATCAGCTGCAATCGCCGCTGCTTCAATTCGTCCAGCTCCACGCCCGGCACCAGCTCGTTCGACCGGATCAGATGCGGATGGGAAACGCTGGTGGGCTGGCCCAAGGTGACATTTTGCTGGCGCAGGATGTTCGCTATGCTCTTCACCTCTGTTGCATTCACGGTGGACTTGCTGCTGCTGCCGGAGCTTGTGGCATGCGTCCTGCACAGGCGCGGCCACAGGTACGCAGAGATTCCTGTGGAGCGGCGAAGGCCACTTGTGGCGGCCAGGCGCTCCAGGCGCCTTAGGGCATTCATGTTTGTTTTGGCCACTAACTAGTCTTTGCCCCACTCGAAATTAGCAAGTGTTGCACATAGGGGAATCGAGTCACTGCCAAAAAATAATAACAACTGAAGGGAATAAAAACAACCGATTCGCCAGGGTTGCCAGACTGCAGCGTGTAACTGCTCAAAAAAATATATTACGTCAAAAATCGAGAAATAATTTGGAGTCGAGTACGGATTTTTAAATTCAATTGAAATATATAAATATTGATATGTAAAGTTGTCAATTTTTGGTGAAAAGTTCATATATTTTTTTCGGCTCGTAATTGGCATATCGATTGCAATAAGTTTCGGATATATCGATATATAATTGTGAGTCGTTAATAAATGCAAACATTTTGGGCTTGATTAAAACTTTAAAGCACGCCTTAACCATTGGAATATTGTTGAGAAACTGCCCGCCGAAATCATGGCGAACGATGTAAGTTTGTGGGTGACCCAGTCAGTAATGCCTTGTACATCCGAAACCCGTTCCCGCAGTGCCCGACCGTTGTGGCCCGGTTGCCGGTTAGCAGCGAGCAGTTAAAGTTCCACGACTGGGACATCAGTTACGAGAAGTCGCACATCCTGAAGAGCATCTGCAAGTTGGGCATCGGCCATAGTTGCCCCAAGGAGGGGGACAACCGCTGTGATCTCTGCCACTATCAGTACTCCCTGGAGCTACCCCACCTGCCCGACATGGTGTTCTACAAGAACCAGCTGGTGCTGCGGCACAAGAACGGCGCCGTGCTCGAATTCAAGCCGATGGACTCGCTGGCCATGATCTCCAACGGCAAGCAGCCATTGGAAGTGGCCTGCGCCCAGGAGTGGCGCGAAACCCGGTAAGTTATATCTTTAGTCATGCTTTTGGTAGTTAATGTTCGCTGTTAATAATGCATTTCCCGCAGGCCCGAGCAGACTATGGAGGAGAAGTTCAAGCCCTTTGACTGGACATTCACATCCACCTACCAGGGTACCATGAACGACAAGATCCGCGTCGAGAGCACCGATCAGACACTGAACAAGCTCAAGCTGATGCAGCGCGAGAACATCATCTTCTACCACGATCTCACCCTGTTCGAGGACGAGCTGCACGACCACGGCATATCCGCTATGAGTGTGCGCATCGTAAGTAGTGCATTGTGGCAGGCAGCGCCAGAATCCTGATATACCTCCCTCCCTCCCAGCGCGTGATGCCCTCAGGTTTCTTCATACTTCTGCGTCACTTCCTGCGCATAGACGGCGTGCTCATACGGATGCATGACACACGATTTCACCACGAGATTGAGAACGACTTCATTCTGAAGGAGTATATTCACCGGGAGGCGCCTTGCTCCGATCTCGTTACCTCCACGGCCTTCTGGACCATACCAGATGAGATGCAGGACTATCTGCCCGTCAAGTCCAAGGAAATGCACAAGTTATACTTTAAGTAGTTGAACCCTTAACCCCAGGGCCAAGGCTATTTTCCAAATTGTATTCACCGAGCAAGACAAAGAAGAGCAATGCCAGCGATTCAACTTCGCATATTCGTCTTGGAGCGGCTTCCTAAAATCCCAAATAATAGCTTTCTCGTCTAAGAACTCTTTGCTAAGTGCGATTGTTTATTGCCAACACTTTGTGCGCATGCGCAGACATTAAAAGCGATTTTCCTAAAAGGCACACACTACGTATAATAGCTATGAATACGAACGAGTATAATTAATAAGGGAGCCAGGCTTAGGCGGTGCCAAGTAGGGCGGTCAGGGCCCGCTTGTAGTCGCCGGAGGTCTCGGCCTGCAAAAGAAACAAGAGAATGGGATTAATTGCGTTGGAGAAATGGGCTCAGTCGATGCCCCATTTACACTACACAACAGCTACTTCCTGAAAGAACTTAGCTAACAGTAAGTCGGATTCAGGAATTTTGAAGAAATTTGTAGATTAAATTGCAACTCTACGGAGGGATTTGAATGGAATAGCAACTGTAGTGTAAAAAGATCGTGCAAGTTACTAAATGTGTGGGGAGAGCAACCGTTATACCAATATTTCCATGACCAATAATACTTACGTCCTAGGACAACACAAACACCGCAACAATTAACGAATATACGGAATACAAGAGGTAAAGAAGGAAGGGAAAGCGTTAAACCAGGTGCTAATAGCATTCGAGATTCGCTTACCTCCACGGCGCTGTGCAGCGTCCGATTGTAGATGCGCTCAAACTCCTGCTTGATGGTCTCCAGATCGATCTCCGAGCGACAGATAATGATCCGGATGAGAGTGGCGTCATCGGTGCCAGCGCCATTCATCGCCTTGTACAAGCGGTTGGCGAAGAAGGCCGCCGGCGATTGGACGCACTCAACTGATGGTTTTGAGGGAATCTTGAAGATTACTTGGGGATAAGAACATTCCAGAAACCTCACCTATGGCCATCATGGCCTCATGCAGCTCGTCGGACATCTCGTGCTTGATGGCCTGCTCAATGGTCTGGCCGGATAGCTCCTTGTACTCCTCAAAGACCAGCCGAAGCTGGGGGAAGCTGGCATGCGACATGATCCGGTTAAAGACCTCCTCATCGGTGCCCAGCTTAGCCTCGCCGGCGGCATACAGCTGTGCGGCCTGTTCCTTGGCCTCGCTGGCATCCGTGGGCGTGTCCAGGCCGTCGCGCACACCGGTCACGATCAGCGTGAGGAGTCGCCGGAAAAAGCCGGAAGTCTCGCTGCACATCTGTTCGGCCAGCGGACGTTGATAGCGCTCCTCGTATGCGGCCACAATCTCGGCCATCTCCTCGTTACTCTTGGTGCACAGGATCTCGACGAGGGTGGCCTCCTCCGTGCCCATGCCGGCCATGGCGGCATTTAGCTGCTTGCACAGATACGTCACCGGTGGCATCATCAGGCCCACGATCACATCCTCGAACTTGCCGCCCAGCTCGCTCTTCAGATCCTCCACCAGGTCCCGCTCGAACTCGAGCTCGTAGAAGCCGCGAATAGCCTGACGCTGCTGGTTGCTCCTGCCGGCGAGGACATCGATGATCTCCTGCTCGTCGGTACCGAAACCCTTCATTGCCGCCCGCAGCTGCTGGGCATCGGCGGCGGCATCAAAGGGGGCGGCGTTCGTCACCGTGGGCACGGGCTGGGGCGGGATAAGCGATGACGCATCGCGATGGCAAATCAATAAGTGCACTTGTCGTCTGCCTCTGCCTGTGGCGCAACAAACTCACCTTGTAGTCCATAGCTGGGTCGAAGAAGTAACCGGGTTTTTCTTCTATTTGTTGGTAGCTTCTTTTTGGGGTCACTTAACGTGTAAATTCGCGAAAAATCAGCGTTTCTTTTTCTGTAGGTTTCTCGGTCGGCGCGTCTTATCGTCTCCGCTCGCTCTCGGGGAATGCTACGAATGGCGCTGATGGGAGGCAGTGGCGGTGACGGTGCAGTGGGTTCGGGTCTGCTGGTTGTCTCTCTGCTCTGCTCTGCTAGTCTCCTCGCCTTCTTTGGGGGGCAGCACCGGTTCTAGAAGCTTTTGCGAGCGCGACTTTCCCCAACCCTCCCAGAGCTTTTAATTCAGCTTCTAATGCACTGGACGGTGGCATTCCAGGGCAGCTGAATCACTTCCAGCACGGGCTTGGAATTAATTAATTGAAGCCACGCCACTTACGGAGATCGGCCTGGTGTGTACATATCGTCAGCGACATGCTCGTAAGATGACTACTGTTCGTCATAGGGAAGCCGAAATAGCTATAGTGAATAATTCAATAATATATTATATCAAAGGTGCTCATGACTATGCCCCACGCGTCATATTTGTTTTTTTGAATGCCCTTTGCATTAAGCTTTGTGCGAGGCCGTCACACGACGCTATACACAAACAGCTTTGCATTTTCTTTTTTTTTTTTTGTCGCTGTCCTATGCTAGACAATAACAATTTATAACATATGTTATTTTTCAGTTTTCCTCCACTCTACAGTGGCTTTATTTTAAATTGCTGAATTGGCAAGTTTATTAAAATAAAATAAATATGTTTTTACCTGTGTATGATGTGCCATTAGGGATATTTTAGCAGCCCTATATTATATTCATATATATTTGATATATTATATTATTAATACTCATCATTTGAGAATGTCCGAGACGTTACCGTAGATAGTGAGAAAACAAATCGCATCTCCAGGAGGTCTTTGTGTGTGTATATAGATATTATCTTTATTTAATCTCGTTAAATAGGCTTCGCTCTAATACATTTACATTTTTGGGCTCTTTCTCAGTTAAGTGGCATTCCATCTGTCGCTTCCACCTGCTCCCGCTTTCTCGTAGCCCCCTTTCTACATCTCTCTGTGTCTTTCATCTTCTCAGGTTCATAGCTTAATTTATTTGTTTATATAATATGGAGATAATGAATTTCTTTATTTAGTTCTCTCATCCTTTCTGCTTTCAAAAATGAAATAATAAATGGAAGAAACAAATAATCTAATAAATATGAAAGTATAAATTACAAATACCAATCAAGCGCACGCGGGCCGACCTACATAATTTCAATTATTAACCACTCTGCTCTTTATAAATATCTAAATTGCGTTTCATTGGATGAACTCACTAATACATTTACTTTGATTACTTGGGTAATTCTGTTTGTTGCCCCCGTTTCCCTTGATTGGCCGAGGATTTAAAGGAAGTGGTCGGAGGCGAGCATGCTGAGCATTTGGACTGCGGATGAGCGGGGCTTCTGGTCTAAGGAGCAGCGGGGATACGAAAGAAAAAAAAACTAAAAGAAATACATATTTCATTCAAGGATTCACCTCCCGCGGGGATTCTACTGGCTAAATAACTATCTCCCCCCCCTAGACCTCGTCGCTCTGGTTAAGCTTTATCTCGTTGAGAAGGCTGTTGAACCGCGACCACTCGTCCCGCGACGGTTGTGCCAGATTCTCGGCCACGTCGTACACATACAGCTTGCCATCCTCATCGCCGATGCACACATGCAGGCCTGAGGGTGTCCAGGAGACGCGATTTAGCGCCGGTGCTCCCGCCACAACTATGGAGGCCGTTGGCACCTCTCTATCCTGATTGAGGTTCCACAGATCCAGACGCCCACTGCCATCGACGGCGGCAAAGAGCGCCGGATGAACTGGCGACCAGGCCACGTCCATCACATAGTCCGAGTTGTCCTCAAACGAGTACAGCGGCTTTGTGTCCTAAAAGACAGAGATGGATCAGCGAGTGGAAGAGGGATCTAGCTTAACCGTGGATGAGTAAGTACCTTGAGCGACCAAAGCTTGATGGTCCAGTCGATCGAGGAGGTGAGGAAGAGGTGGCCAAAGTCTGGGGACAGCTGGTTGTAGTGCGTGGAGATGCCGGTAATGGGGCCCACATGCCGTTCGTACACCTCGTTGACGCCGGAACGTAGGCCGTGCCGGGAGGCTGAGTAAACGTAGCCATCCTCGCTGCCCATTACCAGGCTATTGATTTCGTTCGCCGGGAAGGCCATCGATGTGATGGCAATGGCCTTCGACTGGCGCTGTTGCAACTCGAGGGTGTCCTGCGGCTGCGACAGCATGTCCAGGGACCACGAGCACAACTTGCCGTCGGAGGATATGGAGATGACGTTGTGCGCATTTTGGGTGCCCACCATCTGGAGGCAGTACACGGGATGTGTATGGGCAGCAGCACTGAGCGGTGTGCGCTGGATGGGTGTGCGCTTCTGCACACGATTGTCCCACAGGACAATCTGGCCCGAATAGGTGCCGCCGAGTATCAGGTTCGGGTTGAACTTGGCAAAGCAGGTGGACATCACTGCGCTCTGGCAGTGGAAGATGTCCTCGGGCGTGGTCTTCTTGAATTTGGTGTTCCAAACCATAACGACGCCGTCGGGCTCGTTGGGGCTCTCCTCGTTGTTGTGATACGAGGCCACAACTAGCTCGGGGAAGTGCGTGGACCAGTCCATGCTGGTGATGCAGCGATTCTTTGACCAGCGCTCCTCGTAGAAAACGCGATTCAGCGAGAGCCGGGCATGCGATCGCTCGTCATTGGACTCCTCACTGTCGCCGCCGCCAATGTAGTCCGTATAGATGTCCACGTTCTCCGAGAGGGCTCGCTCGATGACACGGCCGGCGCGCACCACAAATCGCTGGAAGTCCTCCGATAGGATGATCATCTGCTTCTGCTCCTCGGACAGCTCATTGACTGCAGGCGGGTAATTGATTATGTAGGGGGCGGGTCAGAGTTCAAAAGTATGCGAATACTCACCCTCCTTCTTAGCCTCAGTCTCCTTCTTGATCTCGAGCGGCGTGATGGCCGGGGCCACGTCCTTAACGGTGGGCAGGCCGTGGGTGAGATAGCCCGGGGGCAGCTTGGAGGTAAATCCATTGTCCAGATGCGGCAGCGAGCTCTCTTCGTCATCTCCTTGGGCATCAAATGCAAGCACTGTTTAAGGTATAAAACTAACACAGCTAGAGGAACATGACAATCGACAGAACAGGAACAATTCTACTTTTTTGATCGGCTCTTCATTGATTTGAGTTTTCTTTTCGATTCGTTACGTTTCTTTTATTGCATTTTGCGTTCTTCTTCGTCTTCGTTTGCAAATTTCGGTGACCTTTGGCTTTGTTCTTTGGATTCCATATTTTCCATTTTTTTTTTAGGGTTCTCTGGGACGGGGACTTAGGTTAGGTTATGATTTAGACTGAGTTGGGCGGGGTGGGGTAGTGTGAAGCTTCGCGTGTGAGTGGGAGGGCAGTAGGGAAAGAGGGCGAGAGAAAGTAAGAGTGGCAGAGAGAGATGGCGATGTACCCCACACAGAGTTCGCAATTCGCTGGTTCGCACTTGCCTTCTTTTTCGTCTTCTTTGGCATCCCGTTTGAGTGGGTGTGTGTGCATGAGAGTGGGCTGATCACAAATGCGTGGGTGTGCGCGCGTGCGTAAGATAGAGTGAGAGAGATAGAGAGAAAGGGGGAGAGATGTGGTGGCAGGTGCATGGCTGTTAAAAAAAACTGTTAAACACTGTAGAACGCACACAGGTGTATATATCAGATTGTATTTTGTTATCGATATATATGTATATAGTGTTCTTTGGACAGCATGGACAGGTGAGTATGTGTTTTGTGTGCGTTTGTTTTTTGCTGTTTTGTTTTTGTTTTTAATTCACCTAGTTAATACACAAAGCCAATTACAGAAATAAAAAAATGTACAATTTCCTTGCATCGGTTAATCTCTGTTTCTGTTTAAATTAACTCTATCAACGTTATTGCTATTGTACACCACATCGTTTGTTTCGTTTTCGTTTTTTTGTTTTTTGCATTTTCTCCACCCATTTTATAATTCCTTGCACTTAAAATTATTTAGTTTTATGCTAAAAATATATTACACATATATTTAACATTGTAAAGTTAACGGCCGATTGATCGAGTCTGTTACAGTGCTGTAATTGTAATTAAAGAGAGGAGGATCGAGGATCGAGAGAGCTGCGGGAGAGAGAGAAAGAGAGCCGAAGCCAAAAACATCATCGCTCGCTGTCGAGTGTGGGTGCGGGTGTGATGGGGTGAGTGTGGGTGGCAAAGGCGGTGTGGCCATCCCGCTATGTAGCATGAAATGAAGCAAGCCTAGCGCATCCCTATCTCTGTCCCTGTTGCTGCTGCTATTGTTGTTGCTGTTGGTTGTTGCGTGAAAGGAGTTAGTGGTTAGGACAAAGTTAGCATGTAATATATCCGAGGCTTAGGATGAGTGATCAGGGTTAGCAACACGGCGCACACAGGTGGTCTGGGGGTAGGGACAGAGGGAGAGGCAGTGGCAGGAACAGGAGCAGTAGCAGTCATGCAAGAGAGGAAGCTGTACACAAGCAGAGATGATGGACAGATAGAGAGCGAGAGAACGGGTCCGTTAGAATAGTGTTGTGAGAGCGCAACTGTATGTGTTTCTTCAATTCAATATTATTTTTTTTCCAACACTGATATCTCGAAGATCGAATTTTTCAACGCATTTTCTTGTGCTTTTCATTCGAGTTCCGACTTCGATTCCGATATCGCTTCGCTTGCCAAGTGAGAATTGGAACGTTCCTATTTTGCTTCATGTCGATTCCGTCTTCACTGTTCAATATTTCGATGGGGCTGCGTCTGGCCTGTACCTACCTGTGAATTCATCCTCCCACTCTAAACCCGGATTAAGATTGTATTCATCTTGAAGAAATATAAAGAAATAAATATATTGTACATACATTGCTGGTAGTTTTTGTTTTCTGGTTTTGTGACTCTTTAAATCAAAATTCAAAACGAAAAAAAAAATCATGGCTTTAGCATACCGCCCATAAAAGTCGATACATCGATCGATAGATCGATAACTAAATGCATACGGTAATACGATAAGGTAAATAAAGTGAGAAATGTTCGATTTAAGTGTGCTTTTAACTGAAGTTTGTTGCTTGTTTTTGCAAAATGATCACACATGGGTCACATATGTACGAATCAATGTTGTATACATATAGGATATATGTTTGTATGTATGTTTAAGTACTATTAGCACACAAGCCTGGCTTATTTGATGAGAACACAAAAGGTAGTGAGGGGAGGAGATAGTTTTTATAATACAGCTTAGGATGTTCAACGATATCGGTTAATTAATCATACGTACGATATTCATAGATATATATAGACTCTCGATTCTGTGCTTTCACATGCAATTTCGCTGTGTAATTGTGTGTGTGTGTGTGGTATGCTCGTGTGTTCGTGATTGATTCTTACAGGTTATCGTAGACTTAAAGTATATATATATAAAACTGTTCTAAAAAATAATCGACTAGAAATATTCATTCTAAATATCGGTTATGCTAAGATCGATAAAAATCAAGATAAGATATGCCTTCTTTTCAAATTATAAATAACTATTATAAATATTTATGTTAATTAAAACAAAAGAATTGAAAAAAAAAAACAATTAAAAATAAAACTGGTGAAAACTTAAAATGAATACGAAGCTACGATACTTAAACGAATTAAAAACTTATAAATTGGGTGGAGATTAACAATTGTTTGTTATTTCTTTTTTTCATTTCGCTATAATCGCCTCATACACAAAAGTGTACATGGCGATCTGATACAAACTGAATCTCTGTTGCGATGTGGTTATAGAGCTAATTGAAACAAAACAGTAGTTTTTTTGTTGTTTTTAAATAATATAAAATGTATACACATATGTATATATATAAAGCCCGACTCGGGGAACAAATCAAACGATCGAATCGGAAACGAAGATCGAAGAAGCAAACTACTAGAAGCTTAGACATAAACATAGATGTATCTATACATAGAATAACGATATATCAGGCATCTACACTATATATGTAGGTAATACAAGTCAGGAAGTCGGGAAGAAAGACTACGCAGAGCAAGGAGAGAGCGTGTGCGTGGAAGAAATAGAGCAAAACTACACAGGTATAGGTACAAATACGTAAAATATATAGATATATAAATAGAGCTGGGACATAAGTACAGTTATAAAGGGTTACGGATATTACGGATTACGGTTATACAATACGCTTTACGGGTGCCATACACAGACCGCTACTACGGAGGCTGAAAAGTTCTAGGTACAAGGTTACGCATACAACAAGGACTACTCACCATAATAATCCGTAGCATGAGCTGCAGTTTTTTTTGCGTGCGTGCCAAAAACAGATAAGGGGGGAGAGAGAGAAAGTAAATAGACAAATTATTAAATGCGCTCAAACGGTGTAAACGCTAATGATCGATGGGTGGATGCTGGATGCTCGATGCTGGACTGGGGGAACAGTGGATGGATATGCGGTGGATGAGTACAGACTGCAGCGTAAATGGTTCGAAAACAAAACTAATAATCGATAACTAATCGGTTATAATCGATAATAATCGGGGCAACAGTGCTACCAAGGTCCTTCTTTTAACACGAAAACAACGCAATAATAGTTAATCGTAAAAAAAGTGGCTACAAGTTTTGAGATAAGAAATATTAGAGAGTGATACATATGTAGGTTGCTTTTAAATAAGAAATACTATAGGGGGGTGCTATAGAAATCACTAGGATTTATAAAGCCCCTAAAAAAGGTGTTTAAATTTATACTCATAAATTGTACAAGGTAAAAAATATACAGTCTTTGGTATTTGCATACTTTTAAACACATTATCTTAAAGGTTTTTAAAAACCTCTGTGACTTCTGGAGCTTCCTAGTATATTAAATAAGATGTATGTATGCTTTAAGGACTTTACCGCCTGATATTACAATATTAAAGTGACCATATGTGCGTTAGGCTCTGTCCATATATATTACGTTATCACCTAGGGGGAGGTAATTTGGGGAGTGGGTCTAGGACAATGAATACGTAATCATTTTATATTCAAATTTAGTTAGTATTATTTTTTACAAAATGTTTGCTATATGATTAAGTATCATAGGTAAGGTAATTCTCTCAATGATTACTCTTGATTATATCAGGTGGGGATAGGGTCAAACATGATCAAAGATGGATAACATAATATATGACCAGGCCCTGATGTAATCTCTGAATTGGAGGTTAAGAAATAATCAATATAACTTTATAAATTAAAGTAAATGAAACCGTAGGCATTTTTAAAGGTTTTCTAAATAAGAATTTTGATTTCATTGGAACTTAAGGCTCCATTGGCAGCACTTGAGGGCGAAAAAAAAACAAAAAGGACGAAGAAGGGAGCAAAGCAAGAGGGAAAGCTTTCGTAAGATGATAGATCGATCCAGCAGGTGAGATTACATATACAGGACGAGTTGAAGCAAAAAAGCAAGAGGGACTGTCATAATTTGGGCACCAATTCTACCACGCTTATACGGATCCAATAGGAGATCCGTATAAATGTTGCACGTTGGCTCTCTCCGTTTGTGTCACATAGATATATATTTTTTCGGGGTTTCTTTTGTTTTTTTTTTGGTTTTACCATACAAATTGAGTGCTGATCTGATTAGGTGTCGAGTTTGCTTAAAACTAAGATTAGTACCTTTACGTGGACGCCACCAGTCCTCCATATATCCTGACAGAGGCGAGGAGTGGCAAGAAAGAACTGTATTTGTTATTTTATTTCACTATGGTTTATGCTTTTCTGTTTGTTTGTTTTTCTTTTTGTTTTTTCTCTGCTGGAAGGGGCTGGGAGGACTTGGGTTATGGATGGGGAGAAGCGCGCAACCGGAACCGGAATTAGGGTGGAGTGAGGTGGGGCAGCATGCAGCTAGCGCCAGACAGAACGGGACAAATCGGAGGAAACAGAGAGAGAGAGAGAGAGAGAGAGATGGAGACCCTCCGCCAGACGCAGGGAAGCCAAACACAGTCAACAACGAGACCAAGAACAAGAACAGCGAAACAGTAGCGAAAGATGGAGTCAAACTATGGACAGTAGTGGTTACGGTAGATAAGAAATAGAGGACATTCAGCTTCCCCTATCCCGTTGACAATACGCACCATCACGCTCGTGTCCGCCGGTGCTGGTCGTCTGTGTCTGTTTCGTGTAGACCAGCGTCTCCTTTGGTGGAATGTTCGTTGCCTGCACATTGTAGACGCTCAAGTTGAGGGCCTGCTTCTTGCCGCCGCTAAACGAGGGGGAAATCAGTACTCAGCCTTTGGAGGAGTACTGGAGTCTAGCAACTCACCTCTGACCATTGACGGTTGCCTGCAAGCTGGCGTCGGGGGTCTGTGTATTGGAATTATCCGACGTCATCGAGTTGACGGAGGAAAGCGAGGACAGCACCTCGGAGACGGGGGCCACGCCCAGCGATGACAGCATCTCGTCAAGATCCCTAAAAAAGGCAATGTAAACGGGTAAGTTCTTGATTTTAATGTCAAGTTTGAGAGAGCAAAATCGCACTTGCGCTGATCCTTGTCGATGCCAGCACCGCCGCCAATTCGGCCGGCCGCTTCCTCCATGTCCTTGATCTCCTTTTCGCGCCGCCGGCGATCCTTCTCCTCGCGCAAAGCGGCCAGCTTGGCCTTTTTCCGTTCCAGCTCAGCCTTGCGATCCATTTCGGTGGCTGCTTAGGGACTTGGGTGCGGGTGGGGGTGCGGATGCGTGTGTGCGCGGTTTGCTGGTGCGAAACTGGAGCTGCTACTGGAACTGCAGGTGGATGTGGGTTAGACTCTCTCTCTCTCTGCAAGGGAAGGGAGGCGTGATTAATGCTGGCTCTGATGATGTCACCAACTGGCCTGTGGCCCAAATGCGAAGAAAGCGTGTGTGCGTGGGCTCGTCCCAACTGGGACTTAAACTGGGAATCGCAGCTGCAAATGCAACCGCAACGACTATTAATTTATCGTCAATCCCGAACTCTTATCGGAACATCTGTGTGCGCCCACCTTGCTTTCTTCACGACAAGAAAAAAAATCAATAAATCTGATGCGCCCCCACTGACGCACAGTGGTAAGTTTTCACGGGCGTTTTTAACGTTTTTGGGCTTGCACAGGCACAGTAGGGATTGTATTTAAGTAAAACCCAGCAATACCCACCTCTGGCCGTTCTTTTTACGTTGGTCTGCTAGTCAGTAAGTACTTAATTTAACATTTTTCAACTGAGTAAAAATGCGACTTTAATGTTTTGACTAACTATGGCCGAGAGCTAGAGATGGGACTTTGCGCAGCTTACCCGTTACTAGTCACAGCTATTGTCACGGTGGCCACAAAAGGAAAGGTGCCCATGTACCGCCCGCAGTTGAAGCCGACCAATAGTCCCTGACACAATGGGATAGAAGTCGTTGGTCTGGAAAACTATGTGGGTTGCCTGTGGCGACTCTTTTCAAATTGGAATTTTTCTTTGTATCCTGGAGATAACAGGTAACAGCTGGCGTAACTGCGATAGTCCAACATGCTCACATCTCTAGCACAGCGATCCGGCAACACTGTTACAGCACACTGTTAACTATCGTTACGTTACGTTACGTTATTAAGTAGTTTGTTTCGTTATTATAAAAATTAAATAAAATAACTAAATAATAGAAGCAAATGGCTTTTCTATCTTAAATTAGGCATGAATCAAATAATCGTATTTTTTCTGATAAAGGTCAGACTGTATGTTTAACTGTCTGTTAACATTTAACAGATGTTAGCCTGTACAGATCACTGCAATTGTGATTCCACCCTAGAAGGAATGTGTGTATGCATATTATTTATCTATATCTGTGTCCATATATTACCGATATTTAATATATATATGTATGTTTATATTCAAAATAAAGAAATAACATTTCTCATAAAAGCGTACAATTAAGTCTCGTAAACTTTTAATAACGGTGATTATTAGAGTTGCATTACTCCGATAACAGTAAGCTAATTGTCTTATGTCAAATTTGTTACTATTATTTTTCACCTAAAACTGATTTAAAACAAAAAGGATTTCATTTAAATCGGGAACAAATAAAATAAGATTGTTTTTAATTTGAGATTATAACATGGTATTAAGAACAAAAAAGATAACAAATAAATTGTATTATATGAATGTATATAGGTTTTACTATATTTTCATTAGCTTACTAAGTATTAACAAACTTGGTTAGCTTATTTTGCTATGCAGTGCACGATCGCCGGGCAAGTGAAATCTAAAGAACTCGTCGTCATGGAAATAGAAAGCTCGATGAGAATGCGCAATTAAATGATTTGTCTTTTCTATAATTTATGCCACCAATGCCACCAGCTGTTGCTGCACTTAACTGTTGTTAATACACCTGTGTGTGTTACTCTTTGTTTTTTTCTACCTTCGCAATTACCTGTTAGTTGCTTTTCTGACCCCAAAAAAAAAAGAATCGGAGAAAAAGCCAAAGAAATGCAGGCAACGTTCCCGATGGATCGAACCCTTCGAGGTTTATTTTTGGCTTGACTTTGGGGCGCATCTGCATTTTAAAATGCCAGCGTTTGACGACCTATAAAACTGGAATGGAATCGAATCCGAGTCCGATGCAGATGTGGAGGCGCTCTTTCGGATCTTCGTGTGTCGTAACCGCAGTGATAAACCGGACTGGATTCGATTCCATGTTGCAGTAAAAACCTTGAATTGCCAAATCTTTAACTGCTTTTGCTCCAGGCTGATAAATCGGCAACCAACAACAGACAACCAACAACCGACATCTTGCCAAACCGATGAGCGGCGTTTTTCTTATAATTTTGTATTTTTTGAATTTGTTTTCCTTCGCTAATTGCAAAGCAAATCCAAACCAGTCGCTCACTCCGCACGCTGCTCGTTGGGATTTAATCGTGTTTAGTTTACAAATTAATTTGCCAATTGAATTTCAGATTTCTGAGCTTCCAAGAACCACCACAGCAATCCAATCTAGACGAGAGTAAAAGTGTCGCTTTTTAATTAGCCTCAACGTCGCGCCGACCTAAACTAGTTTCCAGACCTGGTCTGGTTTTGCCGCATCTTGGCAGCAGCTCGGATCTCGGGTCGCATCTGCCAAGGACAGCGGCTTTTGGGCCATTGCGTGGTGTGTTTAGCATATTTATGCATATATTATGTACATATATTACCGGCACTTCGCCGCTCTCAAGCCTTCCCCATCGGGATGTGACACAGTTTTCCCGCAGACCAGCCACCAGTTCCACGGATGACGACTAGCTGTTCCATGGGATCGTTTCTGGGTTGGTTAAGTCACAGCTTGGAAGACGAAGACGCTTCAGTTTTATAAGATCAGAAACAAAGAGCCTGAGCTTGTAACACATTGTCCTCCTCAAGGCTGCACCTTTCCCTGTGGTCCTTGCTTCCTTGCCTTCTTGCAGCGAACGTATTCCGTTTTCGGCTTAATTAGTTACGGCCTTTTGTGTATCGGTGTAAAGAGCCATTTGCATGCGGCCCATCAACTCGATCGAGCACCGAAATCAACTCTCAATCCAACTGACAATCAGGCCCCGGGGAGCGTTGCCGCATATGAATTTGTTTATGTTCATTTCGGTGCTTCGGTGTCGCTTTTTCGGCCACATCGACACACTGATCGCCGGGGAATACTCTAACTGGGCAGGATCCTGCTGATCTCTCAATAAGCTCACCAACCTTATTTCAAAGGCTTAAATGCGGAAACCTGCATTGGTATTGCAAAACACATTGTAAAGACATTGTAAACTTAAGGGGTTTCTATCTTATGATTTGTTGTAAATCGAACTTCTTAAACTTCCTTGGATTCAAATAATTATATATGTAGAATCTGAAATATTAAATTCCATGATATATGAGAATTTTTAATTGATTTTAAGCCTGAAGACTTACTGTATATTTCTGATATATGATCATGAAAAGGAATCATATCTCTGAGGTTTAGTTATATAGTTACGGGTATTCCTTTCTATATTCAAAAATAATCCTCAAGTTCATTAGAAAAAGTTCAAAAAGAAAAAAAAATGCTAGCGCTCTACAAATCATTATCAAAGTATTCAAAATTGAGCTACATAATATTACATACTAATATTTCAGTAGCTCTAGACATCATTTTATGGTCAGTAATGTTCTTTTTAGCTAACCAATTCTTTTTATTATTTGTACATTTTTTCTTATGGCCTTTGTGACACCAAGCACGTGCTTGTTAGGGTTAAGAACAAACCTCAGAACACACTCTTCTCGATGCTGCTAATTAGAAAGAAAGAGTGTTCCTTGGTCGGTTTTTTATATCTCTGCCCTGGTACTTTCTTGCTTTATTTTTTTTGTGTATTGCCATTACATCTTCGGGGGAGCTCGGGCCCGCCTTTCTTCGCCGCCTGCGCCCAGGTTAAGTGTGTGCGCGGCGACTCCCGTCCCAGTCCCAGCTGCAAAGCCGTGGGGGCAGGGAGGGCAAGGCGATGGCGGTAGTGGTAGTGGCCCCTCCCATTGCCATCGCTCTGCCGCTGTTGGCGGCGGCGTCGACGTCGCTTGGAGCCGGCACAAAAAGTCTTGAAAAGTGCGCCTCTTTGGCGTTCCGTTGTTAGTTTAGTTTAACCATCGCAGCGCTTGGGTCGCGATCAGAGTTTGCTCAGAGGCCCAGTTGCAAGTTCCCAGCTCCCAGCTCCCAGCTCCAGGATCGTACACTTTTTTTTTTTGATCTGCCACCGGGACTCAGCACCAAGCCCAAAATGAAGTTATTTTTATGTGCCATTGCCGTGACGCTGTGTGTGGCGACAAGTGAGTGTGAATCTCGGAATATATACATAAAATCTATAGTATATCTTCGATCTGTGCCCCGTTGGAGTGATCCAATCCGATGCTGCTTAGAAATCGCAACTAGTTGCTAATTGCTTTGACACTGACACCAAAAACAGGCAGAAAAAACCCCAAAACTGTTTCTGTACACTGTGTTTATTAATTTTTGTTGCTGTTTTTTTTTTTTGCATAGCCAGAGTTTTTGGCTAATGACATTTAGACTTGTCGACCCAACCTAAAATCAAGTCGCGGTTGCAGATCGACTTAAACGAGATGCAAAACCGGCTGGGATGGGGCTCTCAGTGCGATCACTCCTCCATCTGGGGAAAAACTGGAAAGCTGGCCAAGCCCAAGACCTGTCTCTGTCTGTCTGGGCCGCTGGTTATGCAACTCGTTGGCCTAGAGCTGAGCGGAATTGTGTCTGCCAGCGGTTACTCTCCCATAACCAGACGAGTGCATTTGTCTTAAAACTAATCGCTTTTAAAATTAAAGTCTTGATACAAAAGGTATCACGGCATCTCAACCGTAAGCTTTTCTTTCAAGAAAAGGTCATATGAAACATGTTTCTTGGCCTCAAAACTTTTGGGAAATTCTAGAAACTCTGTGACACTGTTCGAAAACAAAGGCAACATCAAAATGGTTTAAGATTTCTGGAAGAATACGCCTTCAATATGGATAATAACTGAAATCCAAACAATGCACAAATACCACAAGTAGAATTCATTTTAAGATAAAAGCGGAATATTAAGAAGAACATTTTATAAGACTTTTATTTATTTAATAACCCTCATCTGGCCCATCTTTATCTTTCTAATTTTATTACATCTATTAGCATTTATTTCTATACAAAAATATTTAAGGATTCAAAGCATTTCTCCGGACAATCGTCTCGGATCATATCCTTCTATCGATCGCATTCCCTCACTAACCAGTTACCGTTAGGTGCATTGCGCCCATCTCTAGTGCAAGCAGGAAACCGCAAATGCGGAATTGCCATCGATAAATTGAGTGTGTTCGATCTCGTTACACTTCTGTGTGCGATTGAGGCGTTCGGAAAGTGAAAGTGGGAAAACAAGTTGACTGACCGCCTCCTTCTTCTTCTCCTTCCCCTCTCTTTTTCTAGCCGTGTCCGCTGCTAACAACAACAACTACGAGTGCCCGAAGCCCAACGGCCAGTTCGCCGACGAGGTGCAGTGCGACAAGTTCTGGGTGTGCGATGAGGGCGTGGCCAAGGCGAAGCTCTGTCCCGACGGCCTGGTCTTCGATCCCCTCAACCGCAAGATCAACAAATGCGATCAGCCCTTCAATGTCGACTGTGAGGACCGCACGGAGTTGCGTAAGTTTTTGATATCCTTTACCATCTTTAAACCATTATTTTTGGGGAGGAAAAACCAGCTTCTAGTGAAATATTTCAGAGCAAAGTACATTTTAGATATAAAAGGGGAGTTTTCCTTGTTTACTTATCGGAATTAAGAATATGATCAGAGAAATTGTAGTTTTTTGAATAAGTTTTCGCCCAAGCCACGTTTCTTAATATATTTTCTCAACTAACACTGACTCGACAGTTTGAAATCTGAATTTAAAGTTTAAATTAAGCAGTGTGTTGTCGTAGCTCATAAAAAATAATCTTTATGTTCCGTAAGTTCATCAAAATGAAGTTAATTTGAATTCATTTCCGCATATTCTTGCCAAAAATTAGCATAAGAGCCAGTTTTCAGATTTAACTTTAGAATTGGCCAAACTTTATGTCTTCTTACGCAATAAAATAATTAAAAACGTGGTAAATTTCAAAAGAATCTTATAGGAATCCCTTCTTTGACGGTAGATTTGATCTATTTTATAATAAACGTGTGAAAATAATTCGAATTAATTGCATTTACAGAGGAGCCCAAGTCCAGCAAGTATTGTCCGCGCAAGAACGGTTTCTTCGCCCATCCGGATCCCGCCGTGTGCAACATCTTCTACAACTGCATCGAGGGTGATGCCCTGGAGACCAAGTGCACTGTGGGCCTGCACTTCGACGAGTACTCGGGCACCTGTGTGTGGCCTGACACCGCCAAGCGTGAGGGTTGCAATCCAGAGCAGAGTAAGTGCCCAGAACGAAGGGGCATTCCCAAAAGAAAAGATCCAGCCGTAACCCTACCTCTCCTTCGCTAACAGGAACCTCAGAGACCGGCTTCGTGTGCCCCAAGGATCAGCCAAAGACCGATGATCGCGGCCAGGTGGTGACCCATCCCAAGTACCCGCATCCCACCGACTGCCAGAAGTTCTACGTGTGCCTGAACGGTGAGGATCCGCGCGATCTGGGCTGCCAGCTGGGCGAGGTCTACAACGATGCCACCGAGATGTGCGACGCCCCGGAGAATGTGCCCGGCTGCGAGGACTGGTACAAGGATGTGGATGACAAGAAGGATTAAGCTGGGACTTCCGTTTCCCTCTGTCTCATTGCATCCACTCGCACTCACACACATGCACAAAAGCACGCATACACAAACATACACAAACACACACACACACAGAAAACAACACGGATTCGCGTCTTAGTCACTTAAAGTTAGTAGTTCTAGCCCATTTCCTATAGAACGTATGTGTAGCAGTTAAACTTCAATACTCTGTTTACCCCCTGACTCTCTGACTGTGTCTGTTTCTCTTCTAAATTTCCAAAAAGTACTGTCTATCTATCTGTCTATCTATCTATATATCTATCTTTCTACCTACCTATCTATCTATCTATCTATCTATCTATCTATATATCTATCTACCTATCGCTTTACTCTCCTGTATCCTGCGCAATGCTCTCTTTATCTTAGTATCTTTATCTGTATATCTCCTCCTGTCACTATCTCTGTGCCCAACCGAATCTCCTGCCAAATCGCTGTGTATATATTTCCCATTTTCTGACTTTCATCTAATTATTATACAAAAGAATAAACTGATTTTTTTATTAACTATACTTTACTATCTATCTATCTATATTTCTATCTATCTTTTCCCCTTCAGTGACTAGCCCTTTGGATGTTTCAGCATTATGTTCTGTTCGGTTTCTTTACTTTCAAACGCAACTATTGTTATTTCTTCTAAAATTTAAATTTTAATTTGAGAAAACTGATCTTTTAACCATATTTACCTTAATTTTCCAACTTTAATATGTGTTTTTCTACACCTTTCTCTTGTTTCCTGATCTCGCATCTTTATCTATTTTAGATATGTCTTTTTTAAATGATTTGCCTGACTTCATTTCTCATTCTACTTCTGTCTGGTTTTCTTAATTCGCTTTATATCTGTTTATTTGAAAAGTATTTATTAACTAACACTTAAACTGTTCCAAACTAGTTCTTAACTTGTTATTAACTTGTCGTTTTCTATTTCTTTGGTTTCCCATTTAATTGTCTTTATGATTATGTCTTCTCTTTATGTTCTTTAGGACACTTTCCTATAAAATACTAAATAATATTTGTATATCTTAAAACTACAATTTTGGTTGGTTCTTTTCTTTCTTTTTTCGTTATTCAACACTGATTTCAAAACCTCAAACTCATTCTTACTGGCTAGCTTCAGTCTTTCCTCTCATTTATTCTATAAATACTATTATATAAACCTTTTACTTATAACCTTATAAGCTTATTTCAGTCTTCTTTATTTTAAAATCTCTATTCTTTATTCTATTATTTTATATACTTTTTGTTTCATTCTTTTTACCTTTTTCTTAACCTTTTAAATACTTCAATGTTAGGCTTTTTAAGTATTTCTTTGTTACTAGACCGGAAAAAGCTGTCTTACAAGATATGATATAGGCTTGACCAGAGGTTTCTATACTATTCGAAGTGCTAAGTGTGTGTAAAGCCCCCCCTTAAATATATTTGGCTTAAAACTACTGTTTTGCCAGTCTAATCAATTGTAAATCTCACCATCTATAAGGCAATCCTCCTCCATCCCGTTTCGAATTTAATTAAACTATGATTTCCAAACTATACAAAATAAGCGTGTGCATCTCTCATCGTTTGGGAAATGTGTGTATGCGAGTGAGTGATCGATTGATCAATCGATCGGCAGGCAGCCTTTCACTCCGTACGCAACTCTGGGCCAGAAGATTGGACATCGGCGGGTGATCGATCCATTAGCCCTTTGTCTTGGCCATTTGTCCATTTGTGTTGTTTGGCCGGCGGACAAAGAGTCGTTAATTACCAGCTAGAGTTGGCCAAAAGCAAAGCACAACTCATGTAAATGAAATGAAGTAAAAAGGCTGCTGGTGCTGCTGCTGGCGGAGAGGTGTATTATGCAATCGGCGCAGTCGCAGCGGCAAAGTTTTGCAATAGTTAACAATGTAACGGTAATCGGCCAACGGGACCCAATCATGAATGAAGCTTATACTCTGCGCGAGCTTTGCCTTTTACTTTCAATCACACACGTTGTCAGTGGAGCTCACAGCCGGATTTGGCGGGTTTTCTTCGGGGCCTCTATTAAAATGAGTAAAAGTAAATAAATTACTCAATTAAAGATTATTAAATTTATACGAATTTCCCAATTTTATTTACAATAAACCATGCAAATCCTGTGTCTATTTTTATTTACAGATACAGCAATGAGCAAATGTCGTGAATAGGATCTTAATTCAAGTCTACTTGGTATTAATCTACGAGTATTTCTTAACGAAAACTATTGAAATAAACTTAACTCAAGCTTGAGGGACAAGCAATCAAAGAACTGATGTTCCTTATGAACTTTATAATAAACTTAAACTTTGCATTTCGTTTCTGTTTTTTATTGATCTATTAGTATAATGTCTTGCTATTAGGCTGTATAGGTTAGATATCGTGATCGTAGAATGTCAGTATCTTTATAATGATCATAGATAAATAAAAATAAATGAATAAACAACAAAGTACTTCAATAAATTTCAAGGAAAAGGTATAGAGAAATTCGTGATCAGTAATTATTAAAGCAATGTTTGTTTATCCTTATCAGTATTAAGAAAATAAAAGGTTCAAGGTACTAACTTAAAAATAAATAAGTTTTGTTTCATTTTTAAAGGGAGTTTTTAAAACACCAACAAATATCACTCATACACATATTACGCATACGCCTCGTTGGCTACTTATCCTTTCCGCTTAATTCTTGTTAAGGCTTTTAATAAATGTAATTTAGGAAAATCTTTTTATAATTCCCAACTCCAGTTTTGGCGGGAAAAAAATAGCTAAATGTTAGCCCGCTTTGCATGCACACCCACAACACACATACACACAGCAGCAGCAGCAGCAGCAACAACAGCAACAGCAGCAGCAACAGCAACAGTTACAATATGTGACAACACTTCGGCTGCACCACCTCCTACCCCAGCGCTCTCACCACCCCCAAAACGCCCTCCCAACCGCCTCCAACCGCCCCCAAACGCCCCCAAACGCTGTCCAGCGCATTGAAAAACCAACAAAAATTAAAGCTTTGCGAAAACTTTGGTTCGCCTTGTGGGTTTTGTTTTTGTTTTCGTTTGCTTTGGTTTTTTGGTCGCGGGCTTTGCTTTGGGGTTTTTGTTTTTCTGTTATTTCTGCGTTGATGTTTGTGTTTGTGTGTGTGTGGTTGCTGTCGCCACCGTGCGACGCTGCGTCGGCGCAGTCGCTGCTCTGCTTCTTCTTCTTCTTTGAGCGCGGCATAAATCTTTCCAGTTGAGTTTGGAACGCGTAACCGTTGAAACGTGCCCAGCGGAAGTTTCTGTTATTTTTTTGGGAATTGGATTTTGGCGTTTCGATTCGAAATATATATCCATCCGTCCTACCTATATCTACCTTTTTTTTCGGTGTGTTCCGCGAGTGTGTTGCATTTTCTGTGCGATTTCTTTAGGTTGCATTTCCGGCCGTATTTGCATTATTTCCTTGATAGCGGAAACATGCAGCGACTCCAACTGTGCAGCGTCCTAATCCTGGCGGCCTGCTTTGCCAGCAGCGGTAAGTGTTGGCGGTGGTGGTTAGGTGATTACCCAATGGCCAAATAGGGCCTTGGAATGGACTCCCAATTAGCGCAACCTTTCGATTTGTGCCTCGCGTGTGTGTGGTGTTTATGGTCGAGCTTTTACTTTCAAAAAAATCGAACAAATTTCAAGAAAGAAACACACGAAATAAATTCCATTGCAATCGCAGGAGGGTGGCGTATGGAGGGTGTTGAATGGAGTTCCAAGTCGATAGAAAAAGTCCAGTTTAATTACTGGTTTATAGCTCGAAGGCTAAATCCGCAGATTAGCCACTCTGCTGCTCCACTTAACCCTGAGACCCCACTTACCCCCGATACCGATACCGATCCATAGCTTATTTGGCATGCAGATCGGGTGCCGATCAACCGATCAACCGATCGGATCGATCACCAATCCCTCCCAATCACTTTTGCTTTTGTTTCTGCCTGTTAACCAAGCGACCGGACTGACTCACTTGGGTGTGGGCCAGATCTTGGTGCTGGGCACGGCTAATACACCATATATCTTATATCATATATGTGATATGGTGCCTGCCTAATGAACTAAAGCAAATGCCAGGCCCGGTCAAAGTAGAACTCGGTCTTGTCAAACCAGTTGACAATTAAGTAAGAATATAAATAAGACAAAGACTCCGAAAGCGATCACATTATACGATCTAGTTCTGGGTTATAACCAACGCGACCAGTTTCGACCAGTCGAAAAGGTTGGATAGATCACAGATCTGATTCAAATTGAATAACTAATTGCACGTCTTTCGGCTTATCGATAAGCCCATCGATCTTTTTGTTTAGTTCGAACAAATATATATTGAATCTGATTCGATTACAGTCCGATTAGTTATTAAATCAAACATATCGATAAGCAAGTACAAATGTATTAGAAACACTAAAAAGAAAAAGGTTTTTAAACATTTAAACTCAAATAAGAGTAGTTTGGTGATCACTTCAACAATTTCGATTTTAGAATCTCTTGAAGTGTCCCAGCAGAGACCTGATCCTCATGAGCCTTAAGGATCGTTGACACTCGCTAGCTCTCTGACGAAGACCCATTGACAGCTATTTGTGTGCAAGACAAATTACCGGAAATCTTCAAAGATTTAAACATATGCATTGTGGACTTGGCTCACTCTTTGCTTTTCGGCTGTGGGCTTCGAGAAAAGAGTGTCGGCAGACAGGCAATCAACCCGTTGCCCGCCCAATCTCGATGGCATCGGCATTCCAAGCGTCCGCTTACATCACACACCACGCCATACACACACACAGCTCCATACCGCTCCATGGGATTCGCATGGCAGTGCACCGCTAGACGCGCTGCGAAGATGCGCGAAAGTGTCGTGGCGGCGGTGGCGGCAGTGGCATCACTTGCACTTGCCCCAAAACCAGTTGGGCAGGGGTATTCCATCGGATTCGGATGGAGCTGGGAGGCGGACAGACAGACAGGAAGGAAGTGGATGCAGCAGCGTTTGTGATTCGGGTTTGACAATGGTGGGAATAGTTGCCACAACTGTCTAACAATCGATTCACTGCGGCCATTAATTTATCGAATTAATCGGTTCGCTTACAAGTCTGTCAGTTCTTTTTAGAAAAAAGAGCATTAAGCGATGATCTTAGTTTATTTGAAGCTTATTTTGTTACCAAGATCTGGGTTAATGGATTTTGCTTTCAAAATATACAAGAATAGAGAAAATAGGAGGAGACCAATACATAGTTTCTATTTCCATTCCATTTGCAAACTATTAAAACAAAGAAAATACTCAAAAAAGTATTTAAATTGTACTTAAAATTTATTACAACTTCAGTTTCTTTGGTAATAACTTGAATTAATATTTCAAATATATCTTTAAGTTAAAAATTGACGAACAAATTGAATACTTTCTTGAAAACCGTTTCAGAATCTGTTAAAACAAAGGAAATACTTTAAGAATATATTCATATAGCTTAAATTTAAAATGTACCTAAACTTTAAATCGCTTTAATGAAATATATCCTTAATATCCTTAATATTTTCTTATTCTTGCAGGCCACGCCTTAGCCGTGGGCTCTCCGGAGTGCCCGGAGAAGTACGGCGAGCAGGCGTACGCCCACACGGAGAACTGCGATCAGTTCTTCCTCTGCACCAACGGCACCCTGACCCTGGAGACCTGCGAGAACGGTCTGCTGTTCGATGGCAAGGGTGCGGTGCACAATCACTGCAACTACAACTGGGCGGTGGACTGCAAGGGTCGTCAGTGGGATCGTAAGTGGAATCCTAGCCGGAGTTACTTCCTAACATTGTTAATTTGTTATCCCTTACAACAGCCACTCCCATCTCGACGCCCGGCTGCGAGTATCAGTTCGGTCTGTATGCGGTGTCCAAGGACTGTTCGACGACGTACATCAAGTGCGCCCACGGTGAGCCTCATGAGCAGGACTGCGATGCTGGATTGGCCTACGACGAGCGCATCCATGGCTGCAATTGGCCGGATCAGCTGCTTGACCATTGCAATCCCGAGGGTGAGTTCCGATTACCTCAGGGGGGCAGAGAAAGAGACTAACCATGGGATTGCTCTCATTTTAGCTGTCGTTGGCTTCAAGTGCCCAACCAAGGTGGATCCGAACTCGGTGGCCGCCCGCTTCTGGCCCTTCCCCCGCTTCCCCGTCTCCGGCGACTGCCACCGCCTGATCACCTGCGTGGAGGGACATCCCCGTCTGATTAGCTGCGGCGAGGACAAGGTCTTTGACGAGCACACGCTCACCTGCGAGGAGCCCGAGTATGCCAGCGGTGGCTGTGCCAACTACGGCAAATAGGCGCAGATTGCAGATTGCAGATTGCAGATCGCAGATCGCTCTGTATATACGTACATACTATACATATGTGTAAAGCTCAAGCTCCACTGTTTCCCCCTCGTTTGACACGCTGTCCCGATTTCCTAGCCCAAGATAAAGCCAAGACACACCGAAAATGTTGCGCAATCACTTTAGCTTGTTAACCCCGACCTCGTCGTCGCCCTCTCCGTCCCAGTCTCCCCCTCATGTTTCTCTTTTTCTGTAATATTAACTCTTTTTTTTTTTGTTGTTTGGTCTCTCCTTTTTGTATATGAATCGCAATAAAGTTAATTTTATTTATTGTACATTTATTCAAGGCACAAAATACGCTGTTGAAGGAGTGAATTTATGTTTCGGGGGGGATTTCATTCGTAAAAATCAATTGTAACTATTAACATAGCTTAAGAAGCTTAGCTGTATAAATAATTAAATGGAAAGGGGTTTTCTAAATTTCACCTTTCCGCCATTGTCTAAATCAGAGCTGCTCTGGCCTATGCAGCATAGGTCTTTGTGTGAGGCCGTGACATGGTTAAGGTTGTGCGATCACATGGCGCTTTACATGAACAACTTTGCACACTTTCCTTTCCTGCACGGATAAGACCGAGGAAGTCGACAACATCTTCATTGAGGTCTATTTTTTATTGCCAATCACAATGACTTTGTTAAAGTCTCGCTTTACTGAACAAAAACCGAGCACCATGCAGTCGATGCCAGCTACAAAGCTGGCTGTGTAAGCAGGAAAGCCCACAACCGCCATAGCCATTGCAAGGAGGGAGTGCTCCCAGGCAAGACGAAGGTACGAAGGTAAGATCCTCTATCGAGGATCCTTTTAATCCATTAAGGCCCCAAGCAGAGAAGCAAAGGACAGTTGGAGCTCCTTGCTTCCGAACAGGCCACAATCTAGGCACAGTTGCACGGAAGAGGTAGAGCTCCCATCTCCCTTACAGTAGGGACATTACATTTTTTCCAATCATTTGGTAGCTTTATAAAATAAATAAATAGATCAACATAGAACCGGATTCTGATATATGATAACTTTGCAGCCGACAAATGAAGCTCTGCATTTCCCAGAACCCAAAAACGCCATTGTTTAGTTGTGTAAAATAAATCTATTCAAAATATTTGATTAAATATTAAGGTATACCAATGATTAGCCTATGTAAATAGTTAAATATTAGCTTCTTGATACAAAATTGTAAATTCGACGAAAAATGCGTGTTGGAAGCAATACAATAAAACCGAAAAACTAGCTCTTGTCATGTTGGGAGAGGTAACAATTAATGGGAGAGATCAGCTCCCAGATCTATTGCCCATTCTCAAATATATAATGGAAATGGGCAAACGTATAACTTGTAATCTTCACACATCTTCCTTCCTTAGGTGATCTGGTATATAACTGGAAAGGAACACACTCATAGAACAAATTGAGGAGATATTTGTGGCTATTTTTCGGTTAAATACAATCAAAAAAATACTTATATGCATAAATACGGCATTTAGATTAATACAATTCGATGTACAAAAGATTGCGGAAGTGATTTCCTTCTGTTCAGCTTGCAGATCCTTCGATTTCCATGGCGCCCAACCCACTCAACTCTAATTAATTTAAACTATGGTATTGCTGCCGGACTCAGTCCACCAGGTGACGAGTTTGGTCCTGTGGCGTGGAGAAGATAATTGCGTTGATGAGACCGTCGCGCACCGATTCCGTGGGATTGCCGACATTGAACATGAACTTGACGCGATTGCAGTTGGCGTCGGGCACACAGGAGTACATGGGATACCATCCGGTCTTGTTGAACACCACATAGATCTTGTAGATCTGGTTCCGATAGATATACACCGGCCGATCGAAGGTGATGTCCAGCAGCGAATCGTAGCGAACGCGGGCCGTGCAATGGGTGTACGTGATCCGTGAGCCGTGCATGTCCTGGATGTGGGCATACAGCACCTCGGTGTAGCGTTCGGTGAAGCCGGCGGAGGTCATCAGTTCGCCGCACAGCACTCGCGTTGGCACCTGCACCCCCAGGATCCATATGTTCGTGTCCACTTGGAAGGTAACGCCTGCATCCGTGACGCTCGTGTTGCGGAAATCAAACATGCGGGTCAGCGAGCGCATGCAGTAGGCGCGTACCATGTCGTTATGCGAATTTCCAGCGGCCGTGCCAGCGCCTCCAGCTGCTGCTGCTACAGGTCCAGGCCCTGCTGCTGGTCCGCCTCCTCCGCCGCCGCCACCTGCCCCGCCACTGCCCTCGTTATCGCTGGCGGGCGCCGGTGCTGCTGCTCCGCCACCGTAGGTATCGCCGAAGCTGCGTATTGTGGCTTGGACCGGCGCTGGATCGGGCACGCCCACAAGTTCAGGGTCACGCAAGCCCATGTCTTCACCGGCGAAGCCGAAACCAAAGCGAGGCGGATTGCCCATCATCATGCCGCCGCCATTGCTTCCACCACCAGCAGCACCTCCTCCTCCTCCGCCACCACTGCGTACAGCCGGTCCCGGCATCGCAAAGCAAACGCCGGCCGGCGGGAGTCCAGGGCCAGCATGACGGTACGAGGAAGAAGACAGCTCGCGCTGCGCATGCCGGTGCCCCGACTCGTAGAAGTTGCGCGTGCTGCGCGACACGCAGAAGCCCTCGGGCATGTGGCAGTCATTCAGCGTGGGACTGGAGATCTTGATGAGGATGGCCAAGGCCTCGTGCTGCTGCAGCAGCTTGGAGCGTGCTGGTCCTTCGGCAAACTGCTGCGGCGTCATGGTAAGGAAGCGGATCTTCTTCACCGCCTGACGCAGCATGGCGACATCGAGAATGGTGCGTTGAGCGTCCATAATGTTGATCATGTTGGCGGCATCATCACCGGAGGCGTCGCTGTCTATGATAACCAGGTCATCGCAGTTGGCTGTCACGTCCAGGGGCGGTGAGCCAGAAACCGAGCCAGTGGCGGCGGCAGTTGCTGCCACAACAGCCGCAGCAGCAGCAACAGCAGCAACAGTTGCGGCTGCAGCAGCTGCCGCCGAAGCGGAAGTGGAGGCCATGCCAGCGTCCGTCTCAAAGCTGTCGCCTTCGTCGTCCTGATGCATATGCTGCACCATGGCCGCCACATCGGGCTCCATTTTGATCTCCTCGACCATCACAAGGGTGCCGGAATCGTTGGGCGACTCCTTTGCCAGCCTAGCATCGCCGTTCTGTTCCCGTTCGCCGGCGGCATCCGCCTGTCCGCCTTCGCTCTCGCCGAGGATGCCCCGCTCGCTGGCGAACTTCAGCAGGCAATTGAACAGATCCAGCTCGGAGTCGATGTTGAGGCGGTTCTGGTCGAGAATGGCCATCAGCGTGGAGACCTCGATGTCCAGGAAGCTGGGATCGGATAGCACTTCGCGCGTATTGGACGCGATCAGTTCCATGCTGCTTTGCATCAGGCGCGGCTCGTCAAACAGCTTGGCAAACTCGTAGGCGCGACAAGCGTTCTTGGGACTAAGGTCCGCCCAAAGGAAGTGCGTGCAGCGCGTGACCACATGCGGAAGCATATACTTCTTGGCCACATAACACAGCTCGCAGGCCTTGTCGAAGCTGCCGATGGTGATGCGGTCCGTGTAGACGTACTCCAGCATCGCCTCAAACGCCTCCGGCTGCACGTCCGGTATCACGATGGGGTCCGTCTTGTCCGGCAAATGGCCGTAGAACATACGCTCGAACACCGGCGAGGCCATGGCCAGCAGCAGCTTGTGGCCGGCGATCAGACGCTGGTTCGGCACCGAGCCCACCAGGAAGCGGCAGTCGGCCCACTTCTCCGAGTGCAGCAAATACTGGCCGCGGTCCTTCATCTCCGTCAGACTGTTCTGCCAGTCGGGATCCATTGTGGCTGGAAGCGTGTCTGGATGGTGGTGTCTAGGTAACGATTTGGTGCTTCGTCTGCAGATCAGCGGCACTTAGATCTGCCCATGTGCCTTCCACTTTTTGTGCGAAAACTTTGCCTAATTACGCTTCGGGTTGCCAATTTGCAAGTGTCAACGTAAATTAGAGATTGACATTTGTCGATAACATCGATTGCAAAACGCTTGTAATTTGTTGTTTCCCGTTTTTCTCAATAAAAACGTTATTGTTTTACAGGTATACAATTCGTGGAATTATATTCGTTTCACTTTTAAGAACTGTGTACGTTTGTTAGCAATAATTTACAAAATTTATTTAATTTTGTTACCAAATGAAAAAGAAGATTTCGATCCAAGGCTGCCAGATCTATGGTTTTTGTTCTATGTTAACAGATATCGATGTGTTCGATGTTTCTGAAATAATGATCTTAAAATGTAATACCATAATATATTTTTCTTGATCATTACAATTAAGCAAATGCCTACTTTTATTTTTTATTTCAAACCATTCAATTTATTAACATATGTGGAAATGAACATCGATAGTCGCCAAAGAAAGTCGATGTTTGCTAAACATTTCATAAACATCAAGGCATCGATGTTGCCATCGGTCTTTGTCCCTCTCTAGTTTCCAGCACGAATAGCAACAATTGCAAGGAGAAATATATAAAGTCTTCGGCGCATTTAAAAATATTAAGGAAAAGAGCGCCAGCTAGAGCTTAGGACAGCAAGCCAGATAGACGACGAGAGCCGGGGACAAGTGCATTTGGCCAATATTATCGCTTGCGAGTCACCTGCGTGCCGTGTGCGAGTGTGTGTGTGCCTGTGCGTGCGTGCGTGCGTCGAGAGCTGCGCGTGTGTTAGTGCTTTGTTCTGCGAGCGTTTCGGAAATGGCCAAGAAAACCTACGATTTGCTCTTCAAACTGTTGCTGATCGGCGACTCGGGCGTGGGCAAGACCTGCATACTGTTCCGCTTCTCCGATGACGCCTTCACCTCCACGTTCATCTCGACCATAGGTAAGGAAACGAAGGAACAAAACGGACACCTACACGCATATTCCTTTGCACGCATACATGTGCGGAGTTGTGTCAGCTGCTGCAGCGATGCCGATGCCGACGTCGAAGGAGGCAGCGACAGCGACAGCGGCAGCAACGACCCGGGGCAAGGATATGTGCGTGTGTGTGCAATAGGGCGTGGCACTGCCTTATCGATGGATCGCCCACGCACACTCGACCACTGTGTCCATGTCCCCCGTGTGGGTGTGTGTGTGTGTGTGTGTCGATCGCCTTTGGACTGTCATTGTTTTTGTTGCTGAACTACAAACATGCACACATACATACATAGATAAATACTGGAACACCGTTACGTGCATGCAGCAGTTGTCATTCTTATCCGGAATCCAAATTCCGAATTCCGGATGATTCACTGCTGCTCCAGTTCACACACACACACACACACACACACGCACCCGCACAGACTAGTGATGTCATTGCCTTTAATATTTGTTATTATAAAAAACCCGAGGTGGTAATCGTATCTCCCATCTCTCCCTCCGCCAGGCATCGATTTCAAAATCAAAACAGTGGAGCTGCGAGGCAAGAAGATCAAGCTGCAAATATGGGACACCGCCGGCCAGGAGCGGTTCCACACGATAACCACGTCCTATTACCGCGGCGCCATGGGCATCATGCTCGTCTATGACATAACGAACGAGAAGAGCTTCGAGAACATAGTCAAGTGGCTGCGGAACATAGACGAGGTGCGTACGGACTCTGCATTTTCTTTATATCCCAATTAATAACCTCTTCCCTTGCAGCACGCCAACGAGGATGTGGAGAAGATGATACTGGGCAACAAGTGCGACATGACGGACAAGCGGGTGGTGAACAAGGAGCGCGGCGATGCGGTGAGCAACGAAAGCCAATTAGACGAAGTTAGGATCAGACATTCCATGTAGGCCGCAGCTTAGAGATTGCCAGGGCAGCTAGTTAGTTTCCGGGCACCAAAAGGTGATACCGAGTGAATCAGGCCGAATTAAGTAGAATCCCAGGGATTAAAACGAGTAAAGGAGAACATTGTTTGAGGGAAACACTTATTATAGGTAGAATTATATCAAAATTGCATTCATATTTAAGCAAACAATCAGCTTGCTTGTGTTTGTAAAGATCTAGAAGGCCTGAGAATATGTGTGCACACATGCAGTCGTTAGCTGTCTCTGTATGCGTATAAGAACGCTCTCTTTCTCCCTTTCTCTCTGGCACGAACATAATTTGGCGTTACCTATCTTAAAGCTTACATTGTCTCTGCTAGAATAATGCGAAAGATTAGCCTCTCCAAGAATTATTTCTAGATAAATTAAATGTAATGAAGGAAAAAGCCTTAGCTCAAAAGTTGACCCACAAATCTGCTTAAAAAACAACTTCCATAAGGTCGAACTGGTACAACTTCTTGGCCATATTCCCATGAACTATTACACTTTAATAAATTGTAGTAAAAGCTACAATATCTAGAATAAGACTTCTTAGAAAAACCCAAACAAGGTTGCAACATTTTACTCTGTTTGATGGCTACATTTATTAAGTAAATTAAACTCCAAAGATACACTCGAGAAAATCTTCAATTGAAATTCCGTACACATGACAACAGCAAACACTTTTAAGGTGTCTTAAGGTCAAATTGTTTATAACGAGTCGACGAGGCCGTTGACCGTAAACAAACTCGCAACGCAGCAAAAACAACCAAGTGTTGACTTGGTTTCTTCCTTTGAAAAATAATTAAAATGAAGTAATTAAAGATTAAAGCCCATAACTCCTTGAAGTTAGTTTATTTTTGTTCTTTTTTCGGGAGTGAAAGTATGAAATATTTTACTGTTCAAGCCTGAAAAGTTTTCGATTAGTTTCTTAGTTATTTTCACAATGATTGCCCTCCAATGACAGTTAGTTTGTTATTGCTATTTGTTTGATCAATTTGTTTACACAATTTATAGCCCGTTTGCCCCCCTTAACTCAAATCTCGCTTTCTTTCCATTTATTTGTCGCGGAACCTTGTAGATTGCCCGTGAACATGGCATTCGGTTTATGGAAACATCCGCCAAAGCGAACATAAACATCGAGCGGGCGTTCTGTGAGCTCGCCGAGGCCATTCTGGACAAGACGTCGGGCCGGGAGTCGGCCGAGAATCCGGAGCGTGTGATCATCGATCGGCGGAACAATGAGAAGGCGCCGGGCTACAGCAAGTGCTGTGCGTAAAACGGACCGTGGCGTGGCGTGGCGTGGCTTGGCTTGGCCCGGGGTAAGGCGGCGATGGCGGCGAATGCGGGATAGGATTTGGAATTGAAATTTGAAAGATGTCGTTGTGGAAATTGGAATTCGAATCGGCGGTTTCTGAAACTGTCTGAACAGAAAGGAATCGAAGGGGAAACGAAGCAATACGCACGGAGGGAACGGAAACTACTTACTTACTAAACGGCAGATACGCGGCATATACGCGGATGGAACAAGCAACAGAAACAACCTACCTAAAGTTTAACGACAGATATTTGTAATAACGAACATTTGGACGCCACTTCACAAGCAGCCATCGGGGATAAGGATACGTTAGTTACCGCGCACACTTCTTCCACGGATCGGGGAGGAGAGCTGGAACACAGAATTGCATTTGAGTTTGGCTAACGTGGACTCCGAAGATCGATTTCAGAGGCTATATCTACGATTCAGACACAACACAAGAAAAACAAAACACACAGCAACTTTTGTAACGTAACTTTTGATATATATATACAGTCCTATATATATATAGTCCCATGATTCCCAGTACTCAGCCGTAATTGGCTCGTTCGCACGCACTCCTCCTTCCAACCTATCCTACCCACTTAAGACTTGTTTTTTGCGTTGTTTTGCGATGCGTTGCGGCCCAGAAAAACATACATACCTATCATACCTATCGGTTAGTATATATAGTGCATAAAGCTAGCTATCGCTTGTTTTTCGATCGGAGAAGGGATCCTAGTTGGAGCTGTTCCGAAATTGTTTTTTGATTATTGCCTATATATATATATTTATACATATATATCGATTTATTATACACCGTGCCCGTGTCACTCACCTAATATCAAGCCGATGTGTGCAAGAGAGGAGCGTATGCCGCCTCCTCCTCCTCCTTTTCCCTGTCCCCCCCGTCTCCCGTTTCCTTGTAATTTTATTCTACATTTTTTTGTCGTGTAATACTTTATTATTTGTAATTGTATATGGATTTAGTGTAGTTGTCCACACCAAATGATTTACCGATTAAAAAGAAATATAAAGAACAACCTAAACCATGTCATATGTAACCCGGAATGAGTATTTCTTTTGGGGTTCCACGCGGAGTCTGTCGCTTCCGGAGAGAGAATGTTAAATGCAGTCGGTTGACTGATCATCTCTCGAGTTCTCTCCCGCACAAAAGATGAAAAGAAGTTAACTTTAGAGAGCTTTTCTCGCTTTCTCTGGCTCTTAAGAGAGCCTGTAGCCATCACAAAGGATTCCAGTGCTAAAAAATACTATGGCGTTACTTATCTCGTTGGTTATATTGTCTTTGGGTCAACCGTGTTGATCATTCGACTTCTTTCTCGCAGAGAGAAGGACAAGAATCTCAGAAAAGCGGTCTCCTTCGCATAACTGGATTTGGAAGAGGCAAAAGGCGAAACTCTCTCAAAGTCCATAGCGTTTTTAATTTGTGAAATACAAGATAAATTGTTGAATAAAGGCTAGCGTGAAAATTTAAAGAATTTCGACTTCATCGGGGCTACTTTAGAGGCAAATAATGCGGTTATGTTCCAGGCCTTAATATAATATATTTCTTACCTCGTTTTAGATATCTTTTTCTATTTCTAAATGGCCGAATTATGTATGAATTAATTATATTAAAGCTAAAAATATTATTTTAGTGTTTTTTCTTTTAGTTATCAAGTTTTTCTTGCTATTTCTAGCTTTTTTCAAAGGATAGTTAGTACTTTGCTTTCACTTGGCAACTTTCTTTCGCTACAAAGTATTTTTGAGAGAGGGAAAGCTACCTTGCAAGTGGTAGCAAGAGAGGCTGCTTTCGAAAGAGAACAAGGACCACTTGATGCCGCTTTCAATGCATGTTGGGAACTTTAAGTGAAACTAGAAGCAACCTTCCAAAATCTGCTTAAAATATAAGGATATTAAGCAAGCAATATCCCTGATAGATAAGAGACCTGCCCCCGTTTTGGAATGTTTAATTATACCAGTTTATTAAGAGATCCTACATCAGGTAATTGTAGCAAACATTAAGCGTTGCAGTACATTTCATGTACTACTAAGTCTGGTGAACACATTCTCCGGCAATCCAGGTGGAGACAACCTGCAGTTTGTCATCCAGAATAATGAAGTCAGCATCCGAGCCGAAGTCCAAAGTTCCCTTTTCCTTCTCGATCTTCAGGCATTCGGCGGGATGCAAGGTGGCCGCCTCAATGGCATAGACAATCGAGCAACCTTGGGAAGACTTGAGATGATGACCAAGCTCTTGAGCAGGAGGATTATACCAACATACCTGTGGCCTTCTTGAAGAGACGCACGCACTCGTCCATGGGTGCAATGCTGCCGCACAGTGTCTTAGTGCCGGCAATAAATGCCTTGCCATCCTTCACCTCCAGCGGCAGCTGTCCGATGCGATGGATGCCCTCCTTTAGGCCCAAGGCCGAAATGGCATCGGTCACCAGAATCAAACCCTGGGGATGGGTGCGATAGGCGATTCTTAGAGCCGACGGATGGGTATGCACGCCATCCGAAATGATGCCAAAGTACACGGTCTTGCCCTTCGGTATGGCATCCGAGGCGAGCAGCCCCACCAGTCCGGGATCACGGTGGTGGAACGGCAGCATCGCGTTAAACAAATGAGTGATCAGGGTGGCGCCCTGCTTTACGGCCTGCTCACCGTCATTGAGCGAGGCCATCGAGTGGCCGAGGGCGACGGTGATGCCGCGGTTCACCAACTCAGCAATCACCTGCTGATTCGTCACCTTCTCCGGAGCCAGGGTAACGATCTTGATGCGATCCAGGGAGCCATAGATGCTCTCTATGGTGCTCAGTCCCTAGATTAGAGAGAGAGAGAGATTGGATTAGGATCGGCTGGAAAATGTAGAAACTGTAGCTGGGGTCTACCTTGTCTACTGTACGAATACAGCTCTCCGGATGGGCGCCCTTCTTCTGCGGATTGATGAACGGCCCCTCGACATGGATGCCAAGTATCCCAGCGCCATTGGGCACCGCCTGCGGTATGCGCGGCAAAATGTTATGATAGCTCTCGGCGGGCGAGGTCACCAGCGTGGGACAGAATGAGGTCACGCCGCTCTTGACCAGGCCGCAGGCCACCGTCTTTACGCCCTCCTCGACGCGTTGGGTCTCGTAGGAGAAGTCCACGCCATAGCCTCCTGCAGAATAAGATGGAAGGATAGAAATTAAAGTGGGAATAGGAAATACTACGTCTTCAAGGGTAACCCTACTCTTTCCCATTAGTTTCCTTTATTTCTTTCAATTTGGCAGGCCATTGACCGCCATTTAATTGGTTTAATAAATGCAATTTGTTAGGTTTTTCTATTTTTAAACAAAGATATCTCATCAATGGCCTCGTCTCAGTAAAGTGGTTAATAAACAGAATAAAGTGGTTAATGGTTCATTTAGTTCGTGTGGAATCTGATAACTGAACAGGCGGAACCCATAAAATGGGGAAAGCATAAATAAGACATAAATCATTATACATTATTTACATATTGTATTTAAGCGGAAAGCTACTATATAAGGAACTTCAAGAACTCGTGATTATATAGGGGGGTGCTGTCAGACTGCTACTTACATTAATTAAACTATTACAGTATTTTATATTTGATTATTAATAAAGTAAGAACTATTTTTAGTTTATTTACTTTATTATTATTTAAGCAATTAGAATTAGGTTTTTTTCAAAGATATTTCAATATTTTAGAAGTTTAAATAGCTGCATGGCCCTTGGTTAGGTTATTACAACCCAAAATCGAATATTTTCTAGGGTCTACTAATAAAATCGAGTCTGTTTATAGAAAATTCTTTATAAACCGGGTCCCAAGTCCTAAGATCCTAAGTCCTACAAGTTTAGAACAAATTAAATAATTATTATTAGAGCGATATTTAGAGTTTAAAGAATTTATTATAAATGAAAAGGTTTTCGAGTTTAATAACTGAACTAGTAATGCAAAAATATATTTAAATCTTTGTAGGAAATTTATAAAATTTGCAAAGATAAATAAAATAATAAAGCAGACTGGAAAACAATGCTGATGCTGTTTTGAAATGCAAATAAAATAGATCAAGAGCCCATCACTGAACTGATAATGCAATTTGTTGCCACAGTACAATCTGCATGGCAATGGTGGCTTCTTTGTTCGCTTATCTTCCTGGCAGCGGTCAACCGTGGCTAGGCCCCACTGTGCCCGACTTCTCCTATTTTGGTTGAGCTGCCGCTTGGGCAGTTAAAGCCGCGATAAGATTAACCCTCGCCGCGATTACGACGCATCCCGGGGTAAGGTAAACATGAACCGAAACCGAGTCAGCGACAGCAGCGACCTTGGCGATTGATTGAACGCGCGCCAGGGGAAAGTGAAATTAATTCATTTACTTTTTATTTCGATTTGTTTTTTTTTTTTTTCATTTTTCTTTGGTGGAAGAAAAATGGCTGCCCTGAAAAGGGCCTGCAATGTGCTTTGGTGAAGTCAGGAGGAGTTCACCACGGCGCACAGGAAGTAACTTTACACTGTGGTGAATTTCAATTCGGGGATTCTGGGACTGCGGTCGTATAGGAAAAAGTGACTTTGGCTCACTCACCGTTGATCTGGAGGTCAATGTAGCCGGCGGCGATGATGGCGCCGCCGCAGTCCAAACGGCGATGGGCCTTGGCCTGCTCATCAAAGAAGATCGGCTCCGGATTCACGATGCGCCCGTTGCGCACCCACAGATCCTCGCGGATGAGCTGGTGGTTGCGCACCAGGCGGCAGTTGGTGAACTGCAGGAGGCGTTTGATCTCCTTGGACTCGACTTCGTTGTTCTCCATGGTCACTTGCTCTGTACTCAACTTACTTGAAAATTCAAATAATAAAAAAAAAAGCACGAAATAGCGATGCAGATGCCGCTATGCCGCTAAAAAGAAAGACCGTATCGGAAGTGTTGGTAAGCGCAGAAACCCAGTTGGGTTTTATTGTGAATAATAAATAACTCAAAATAGTATTGCAGAAATCAGCTGTGACAACGTGCTTCTTCTTCGCTCTGTCAGTATGTTGCGGAAAACTTCCAACAGGGGGCGTGCTTAGCTGTCACTTGATTAGCATTTGACGTCAAATTTTGGGTCAGTTTTGTTAGTGCTGAAAACAGCAGAAACAAAGTCATGTAAAATTGTAAATATCATTTTATACTACAAATTAGATAATAGGGAGCTATGTTTTCCAGTTATATATACCACGATTTAATCCTGATTTATTTAAGAATGTAAATTCACTTAAATATATTTTGTACCAATTTTGAGTGACACATCAGTCTGCTTTTAGTCGCTTGTATTCGATTGTCTATCGATAACGAGTGCTTCGATTAATCCAAATTCAAATTCAAATTTGCCATTACCTGAAATTATTATTATTATTTTAATACCGCGCGCATTCGCGTTGGCCTTTATGGTCCAACAGTGCACTTGAAGGGGGGAGGCATCTTGAATGGACGCTGCATAAAATGGCCATATTTACCCAACAAGCCAACGGAGAGCCGGCCGAAAATGCAAATGCAAATGATAATGACGGCACGGTGCCCAAACAACAGCTACAATCAGCTTCAGGTGACTCGGTGCACCAGGAAAAAACTTGTAATTATAGTTTTAATAGCTTTTATATATTTCATATATTTATTTGTGTTTTTATTTAATTAAAGCGACTTTAGAAATGAGCCAATGAGCTATACAAATCTGCTTATAATTCATACAATTCAATTAAAATGATTAATATTTTATATTATTATTAAATCCCTAACATTTTCCACAGTGCCGCCAGATTTTGGCGAGTGTCCTGCTCCTGATCCTGTTCCTGTCGTGCTTTCGCCGTAGGCCTGCTCCTCCTCTGCTAATCCACAATGGCCGACATTTTAAATACAAATTGTAGCGGCGGTGCTGCTGCACCTCTTGCCCCGTCCAAATGACTTGCAATTTTGCACACACCCGTGACAACACACTCACCGCACACTCACTGCACACACACACAGCAAGATAGAGAGAGAGCTGGAACTGCACTCGAGGTGGGTTAGGTTCGTTCTTTTTAGTCTATTGGCAACTGATTAGCATTTAAATTAAAATGTCGCAAAGTGGCCTTAACAAAATGTTCCACTCTTTGTGTGTCCTGTCCTGGCCCCGTGTATCCGTGTATCCGCCAGTGTCCCATCTAGCGTCCCCCGATCCCCATTCGCGTCCTCCGTTCCAGCAACATGCATGCGAGATGCCATTGCAGTTTATTGTCTCTCCTGGTGTTACCTGTTTATGCCGAGATTGGCTCGCTCCTTTGTGACATGCACATTAAATGGCACACAGGACACGGGCCGAGGTGCACAGGCACAGGACACGGGCACAGAAGAGTACAGTGAATGAAAGTAGCGATTTGTCATTATCATCGAGCCCATCTGGATTATCACCTGGGCGATGGGAAGTCATTTTAATTTCTTTTTTTATATTGTCATAATGCCAAAAACATTTATTTTAGTTTTCGATAAATGTTCTTGTATGCAGTCAGTGGTTTTGAGAGTAAATTTCTCAATGTTTTGTTTAGATTTCTTGGACAGAATTGGGTAATTAGTTAGTGGGCTTTGGGGTGAGAGTTAACACTAACTGTGAGAGTTAGGAAATGTGGAAGATACAGAAGAAAAGCATTAAAGTAAATATACATACTGTTCGCATTTAACCGTCGGTTAATAATAAAATATTAAAGAAAATAACTAAACCCTTGGCTCCATAATAAGAAACCTTTTTCAGAACTGTTTTCTCAGTGTTTACATATGTTCCAGACCTTGGTTAGCAATGGTTAAAAAGAGTTTAAAAAAATACTTATACTTATACTGTTTTGAAGATTAAGTTGCAGATGAGGCTTTGAGGAAACTTATTTAATTAAAGCAACCTTGTGTTTGCGCTTTACAGGGCACGTTTTGCGCATTACAGACTCTCTTGTCATTTAACCTTCGGTTAAAATAATAGCAAGGGAACAGCTGTCTTAACTAAATACTAGAGGAATCACCTTTTCAGAGATGGTTCCTTTAGCAAGTCTTTAAAAAGTAATACTAAGAACTTCTCAGTTCATCTTATAAGTAGCTTAGTTTCATTGCCTATAAAAATTATAGTTTTTTCTTCAATATTAGACTATTAGTCACCAAAATTTGAATGCGTTTATCTTAATTATTTGTGTAGCACCTCAAAGAGCGCTTAGCATTTCAAGCTTTATTATCACAATTAAATGTTTTTGAATGAATAATGTTAATTGATTTGTCTCTGTCCCTGCTCGAATGCATTCACCTACAAACATATATAATATATATGCATAAATATGTGTAGTTTATATAAAATAGATGTTCAAAGTAATCAATACTTCTTGGGCAAATCCCTCAGATTGCATGTGCAAATTCCTGACTCGCTGCCATTCACAAATTAATTAAAAACACAGAACTAATACTAATTCCGGCAACTATAAATGCGAAATATGATATAGGTGTCGCAAAGGATTATTTTGGTCCAAGGATATGCGTAACACAGGTGAGGGAATCCTTTTAATTAAGGCTTTAATTGTTGGAATTTCGGTTGTTTATTATTCCATAGATATTACCATCGCAGGTGTGGAGTACTTTGCATTTATTGCACACGAATGCCGGATAAATGCATCAATATTTTTACTATATATATTCGTATATTTTGCTGTATTCCTTTTGTTTATTGCATTTGAAATAATTTCGCAATATGGCACGTATTTCATGGGGAAATGTGAGAATATGGATGCTGTCCTAGATTCGGCTCACTTCCTCATTTATATATTTTTAATTTAGTTATTTGGAAATGTTATTTTTGTTTTTGTTTTAATAGGAGCTTAGCTTGGCTTCCCTTTGACCTTGTCCTTAATGGGATATTCCCTGTGATTCACAGAGCTCTTTCCATCCGAAAAAAATTGATTCCTCTCATTGGCATTGATGGAGTTGTCTGTCGGTGTCTCGACTCCTGGCCATTTTTCATGGTCAGTAATTGTCACCGGGACCGCCGAGGCCGAGGCCGATGTCCTCGATGTCTTTATATCCCTTCCCCACCCGTACCCGAAGGACCTTATGCATATATATGCGCTACTTATGTCACGGCTCGTCCTGTGCGAGTGCCAGTGTGTGTGTGCGTGTGTGGGGGGCATCTATGCTCACGTATCAATAAGTGCTCGAGACGTGAACTGAATTTTTTATTAGAGTTTGTGTATGCACAATAGTGAATGTCGGACCGGACCGAAGACGCAAACGTTCTCGGCGGGCGTGTGTGCGAGGCTGCGAAATTGGCTGTGAAATATTTTCTCTATACACACACACGCACGCATCAGGACGATAAGGATATGGACGGCAGCGGTCAATGGAATAGCTTAATGCTATGAATTAATATAAATTGGAAACTAAAATGGATATTTCGCCTTTGACATGGAAATCTGTGCTCTTTTCCATGTATGTAAAGTTTACTGAGTCCTTTTTTCACAATATAATGTATAAGATGCATAACGCGCATGCAATATTTCATAAAAAACGTATAGAGTTACTCATCTTAATCGCTACGAAGTTTTTTCAAGAGCAGTTCAAGAGTTTTTACCCTTTTTTGCATTTAAATTATTTGTAAATTAACAAAAAACAGAAATAATAAGAAAGACAGTCGCAACCTGTTGTCAGTGCTATTATTATGAACTCGACTGTGCCGCTAAGTCGGGGCTGGAAGGCAAGTGACGGACGTTCCCAGGCGGTTTCTTTGTTATACGGGCTCTTAGCTGTAGGCGTGGCAGCCGCCTGGCAAGGACAATTGGCCGGGATGAAATCAAATCAGTTGCAAACTTAACCAGCCATGGCCAAGGATATGAGCCGCAAGGAGCGAAAAAGGAGCAGCGAACCCAGGGGCCAGGCCACGGACAATTGGCCGTAATGCGAGGAGCGCGGCAATTCAAAACTAATCCAGCTCCGGGCAGCAGTCAAGGCAAAGGGATTAGCTTTGAACTCGGCACACTGCTCGCTCGAGCCCGAAAGTGTCCTGTGATCCCCCCGTTGATGACGATGATGCGGATGCGGATTCGTAGGCCACAAAGTTTTCCGACAGCCCCGAAATGTGAAAGGGCTTTCAGGTAATTTATCTTAATGGCCCACCCCCGCCACTGTCCGTTAATTACGGCAATTGATTTATAAATCAATGGAAAAGATGCCCATAAATATTTGCCAAGACAATCTAAATAAATTACAGTGCAGTTTAGTCCGGTGTCGCCCGGAGTCAGTCGCCTGCAAATATCTCATGCAAAATGCATGCAAAACGGAGAGACAAAGGCCGTAAGGACAGCAAGGCAGGATGATGGCTCTCTGGCTTACTTATTAACTGGCCTTAGGTCTCCGCCTTCGTCTCCCTCCTATCTCCGTTCCGTCCATCTGCCAGATTTACTTTACTTTGGGCCATAATTTGATGTATTGTACAATATGGAACGCAATTTAAATATGTGCGCAATTACGTAAAATGTTTGCCAGCCATCCGTCCCTCTATCTGTGCCGGAATATCCGGCACGGCCGCACCCAGCCAACCGCATTCTGCCCCCTCTTTTGGCCACCCAGTATGTGCCCCAGTCCAGTCGCAGTCTAGGCCAGGCCAACATCCAACATCCGTTGCTTTGTACGGTTGACCAAAACGATTCCGACCATTCGGACGTTGCAGATGATTGAGGCAGGTGCCAACTAATCAAAAATGCTAGCAATTATAATTGATTAAAACGGTACGGATGATGGCCATGATGATGGGAATGGGATTGGGACTGGGACTGAGCCTGGGACTGGGACTAGGACTGAGCCTGGCCACTGGGCATCCAATGATGGTGTCGGTGCCGCCTCCGGCTGGCTGTGCCTGTGTGCGGCAGCGGCGAAAAGGCACACTGGAATCCAGAAATCCAGAAGCTACGGGGGAAAAGCTGGGGAAATGCAATTGCATCAACACTGTTTATGGCTGTTGGCTGGTCAGGCAACTTGGCCAACGGAGCCATTCAGAGGCAATCCGCTTGGGATGGGCGCCAGGCCCAGCCTTTGATGGTCTGTGATATTTATGTGTTTATCCAAGCAAAACGTTGTTAGTCCCGGTTATTAACAGGACCATTTCAACGTTTTAATTAAAGATTAACGGGCTGGCATAGGTATGAAATTTAATTACCAAAAAGATATCGAGAAGCGGCTAATTAATTAACAATATTAAGAGGCAAAAGAGCAAAGTTAATGAAAAAGTAATAGGCTAAATAATAAAATAATATAACATAATGTATATGTGCTCTCCAAAAACTATATAGAATATGGAAAATGAACAATAAGTAGGGAGATTAGAGCAAGCAAACTAAAATCAATATAAGGAGTATTGCCGACAAGGACGAGAGCAGAAACGACGAGTAAAAGCGACGAACAAGGACGAGAGAGTGAGAGTTCGCTCCTTCTTTATTTTATTTTAAATATACTTATTTTATACGCACACTATGTTAACTATAATAAAGGAAACTATCTTAAATAAATCTTAAAGCATATCCAAAATTAATCTCTTATTTATATTTGTTTTAAGCCAAAAGTAGCGAGTTCTTTTTGTTTCAAAGAACTGCTCTCACTAAACCAGCAGTGTTTTTAATAGCTAAGCAGTTTTCAGGGAACTCATTGTTTATTTATTTTATAGAACTATTTCCATTACTTTTACTAATCCCTTCACTTTAATTAATTTACATTTATTTAATAATATTAATTACGCTCAAAGTCCCTTTTTAGTTAAACTCCCTCCTGGCATTGTTATTTATTTTCGATTCTGCTATATTGGGATTAGAATGAAAATGATGCAGTAAGTAGTCATCGAAATATATTTATAAAACAATATAGCAATTGTTAAAAGCAAAAATATGTTTGCTTAATCTTTAAGCTTTAAGAAAGCGAAGTTAAAATATTTGTAAATAGGTTTTGATGCTTCAAAAGCAGTTTAATCTTTGTGTATACAAAAATATCAAAGTTTTTAATATTTTTTATAGATAAAAATCAATATATCGGCTTCGGCCTTTCTTGTTACTTACAAGTTCCCTTCTGATAAATATGTTTGTGGTATTTCCCGTGCTACTTCCTGCTTACCCACTTCCTGCTGCTACTGTGATCAATGGTCATTCAAAGTGCTCTGCGTCCGCATCCGCAAAAATGCCGTGAAATCAATTTTGCAGCAAATTTTACAATATATATAAATATATATAGCGGGCGGCACTCAGTACTATGCACTCGGCACTCGGCACTTGTCCTTCCGCCAGGACAACAGCCCATCCTTGATCCCCTCGATTGCCACTGGCCCCCGGCATAGACCGGGCATGTGGTCGTGGTCGCTTTTTAAAGGACCAAACTCGGACCGCACACGAAAACCCGAAAATGTAATTGAAAAATGATTTTGTTGCACATGTCCCGCATAGGCCCAGGACAGAAATGCACTCCGCCTCCGCATCGGCTTTTGCATTTGCTGCTGCTGCTGTCGGTGCTTGGCTTTTGTCCTGCGGCGTCCCTGTTTCGGTAATTTCGTGGTCACGACGCAAAAATTTTAATTAATTCGTCGAGCGGACGGTCTCAACTTGGAAATGCTGCAAAGCCCGGTCCGTAGGCGGGACGCCTGTCCTGTCCTGGCCTGGCCTGGCCGACCTTCCTTGAGCCGACCGTAATTAGCATATAAATGACATTGGCCCCCTTCACCTGGATCAGGCAGGCAGGCTGGCTGGCTGTCTGGCACTGGCATCCTTTCAAACATGTCGTGTTTGCTTATTGATTTAGCATTAATTGTTAATTGTTAATAACCAAAGAGCGACCGCAGCGGGGACCGCACAGTTTAACGCACCTGACAAACCGCAACGCACTCGACACCATCAACATAGGGTGGGGATTTCCGGGGACTCCCACAACTTCCACTCGGTTCATTCAGTTGGGCGTTGAGTTGAAGTCGGTGGTACACCTGCCGTTAAGTTATGAGCTCTGCAAGTTATGTAGTTTATAAATTAACTAATATCTCTCAATTTACCATATTTGGAAAAGGCTTATAAATTAACTAAGACCACCAATAAAGAAAAAAACAACTTATGACAGCTACTTCCAATCTATATTTACCTTAATGTATCGAAGAATTAACCTTATTAATTATACACAGTTTAAATTCGTTATATAAAATATAAAACCTTTATTATATTCCAGTTTGGCGGAGATACAATTTGAAAGGACAGTGTTAACTCAGTGAACGGTGTGATGTGGCCATTGGGTTTGGTGTGGATCGGCTTCGTTGCCTGAACAAGAAACTCAATTAACGTTTTAATTTATTTAACAGCTCCGGGGGAAACCAAGGTGACGTCCGAGATGTAAGGGAAAATTACCCAACGCAGTGTCTTCTCAGATGTCAATGATTAGCTGTTTTTGGTCTCTCCTCCGTAATTGTAATATCTTTTCGGATAGGGGTGTTGGAATAATAAACATTATAGCTATTGTTCAATTAAGTGAAGCGTTACCTGGATCTAAACTCAGCGGAAGATTGTATAAATTCGTGTTGAAGTTCCATTATGTATTGCGAAAACGTCCTCGTATTTAGTTCCTACTGTCTGCCTTGCGGTTTATGATAGCAATTGGCTAAACCATTGAGTACTCCTAGCCAAGTCGTACTTATGTATATGAGACGACTAGATCTGTTTTCAGGATATCAAACTTATTTCTTGTCCTTCTTTCCTTTCTTTTTAGCCGGGTCAGTCTGTGTTAGTGGCACTGGATGCAAGGGACACGGACTGCAGGTGCAGGTTGGTCCTGTGCGCTGTGGTCCTGGACTAGGAGCAGTTGATGAACTCTTGCAGAGCTCAACTGCCTCTCGAAGCAGTCGCAGTCTCTCGCTACGTCTGGGCAGTGGACGATCCTCAGTGCAGACCACAAGTTGGCGCAGGCGCTGGGTCACCTGCTGACGCTGTGCATGACGAGACTCTATTGGCTGCTTGGCCAGTGGCTTTTTTTTCTTGGGAACCTGCTTCCTTTTAGGAGGCATGCTATGGAATATAACAAAAATTACTTATATATTTTGAGCTAAAAACACATTTGTTGTATTCTTACTTTTTATCAGAGCGTTTCCGGGAGGTATTGTTTAATGTTTGTATTGCTTCTATGCTAGTCCACTTTGAAGTGAAGCTCTGAACTTGTATTTGAACCGATTAACAGCTTGGCTACAGCTTGCTTGATCAGCATTTTTAGGCGACTCAATATTTCTTTTTTTCTTAATTTAGAGGTTAGAAGATACAACATCTCGGTGTCGGAACCGGAACCGGAACCAGAACTTCTTTGAGGAACTGCTTTGAGCTTCCGCAATTGCCTTGCGGATTGGGAATTGCGGTTGGTTAAAAATCGCTTTACCGTTGCTCACTTGCAACTTTCTAGGATAGTTGGTTAAAGGAGGGAGGGGTGGATAAAGTGCGGGCAAAGTTTTCGCTTTGTATAATTAAAACTAGGCAGGCACGGCGGCGGCGAAGACAAACGGAATTGTTTACATGTGTCTTTGTTACAGTTACAGTTATCCATTTGTGGTGGCCTGCGGACGGCGCGAGGGTGGGGAGGATGTAAGGAATACATATGTATGTATGTATGTAAGTGTTGGTGTTTCAGCCTACAATCTCCAGCTGCTCGCTTTCAGCTGGAGGCGTATTTTCTCTGTCTTGTCTAACTGTCTCTGTGTCTGTGTGTCTGTCTCCCCCCACCCCCTTCTATTTCTGACACTTGCATATGCTAGCCCTCCCTGCCCACTCCTTGCGGGGCGGCATCATCGCTATCGTCATCATCATCGGCAGTGTTGAGTCTTTCGCCTGGTTCACGCCCATTTTATTTAGCATTTTGTTGTTTTTTCGGTTTCCTGCGGTTTTTAATTAAAATTAACTTTGTTTATTTTGCGCCGCGCGCGCCCTCCTCGCCCCGCCTCCTTTTCCTCTTCCTCACTATCATCATCTCTCTCTTGCTCTCTTCGGTCGCCTCAGACAAAGTGATGTTTACTTTGCCCGCGTCTTTCTTTTCCTCGCTCTCTTCCTCTCTCTGTCTCTCTCGCTACGGCTCTCTCTCTCTCTCGCTGTTGTTGTGTTGTTGTTGATGCTGTAGCTGCATGTAATTGCCGCCATTTGCGTTGTCGTCGCTTCCTCTTCCTGCCCATCCCACTCTGTCTCTCTCTCTCTCTCTCTCTCAGACTTGTTGTTGTTAGTTTTACCTGTTGGCAGACAGACAAAAGCTTAACCAGCGGAAGAAGAAGAGTTTTGCAATCATCGCCATCATCTCTCAGCGCGAGCAGCGCTCTTTACCCCCTTTCCCCGTGCCGGCAATGTTTCTGGCTTGGCTTGTTTAACTTTTGTAAGTTTGTTAAAGTTTTGTTATGCCTGCTGGTATTTACCCCCATCCCCCCTCCTCACCATCACCACTCCCTTACCGACGCGCTGTCATTTTGATTAGTGCATTTTATTTGCATTCTGATGCAATTCACTTATTTGCAAAAATAATAAAACTCTGCAAGAAGCGGAAACGGATGGAATGGAACATACATACATACATGCATACATAACTGTGTAACTGTAAAGAAAAGGCCAGGAACTAGAGTTTGAAATGAAAAATAAAAATATCAAACAAAATGCAATGAATGCGGGGCCATCAAGTCTCTGAAAAGACACAAAGTGAATGTAAAAGGGACTCATTAACTAAATGAATTAGTTAGCAGAAGTAAGCGGGAATGTTAAAAGCCGGCGACTCAAAGAAAAGTCAAGTGAAACAATTGGAACGACTGAATGGAATTCCTAAGTAAACATTAAGTAAAGTAAAAAGATTGGCACTCCTCAAAGCTGTTTGCGTTGTTTTTAACGCGTAGTAAACCTTACTCCTTACCCTTTCTGTATACAAAGATTGTTATATATTTCCGAAACCAAATAATATTATTATAAATTACAATTGAACCTTTTTAAATCCCGTTTCTAGGCTTGGCTCTCATGGTAGAAGCGATCCATGCTAATGACCTCGTCGTTGTTCGTCATCAGTTGAATATTCGGGGCAGTGGGCATTGTCTCCGCCCGTCTGTTGCTCAGTGACCCGATCGAACGGCGATCTGACATCACATCGAGACCGACATTGCGAAAATGATGCCTGCGCTGCATCTCCGGCGAGGATGACGGTGCCTCCGGATCCTGCGACTTTGGCTGCTTCTGCTTGGCGTAGAGCTGTTCGATCAGCTCGCGGAATAGCGAGGGATTCACGTTAATGCTGACGGACATGAGCACAAACCAGTCACCGTAGCCGCCCATGGCGAGAACCTCGCGGACATGGGCCTTGGGCATGCCACGTAGGTGCGTGCGCAGCAATTGCAGTCGCAGTCCCGAGCAGCAGAAGAGGAGCAGACGGTAGCCAAGATTGATGCCAGCCAGCATGGCGATAAACAGGAACCACACGTACAGGACGGCAAAGATCTTCTCGTTGAGGATGTTCAGCGGCAGCACGCACAGGATGTCCAGGATATTGGGCGTGCCGCTTGGCCCGTAAATAAACATCTCGCACTTGGCAACCTTGGGGAAGACGCGCGATGTCATCAGGTTCCATAGGTTCCAGTCGTACACGGGTATGGCGGCCAGGGCGTGAATGTACTTGTGCCAGAACCCATTGAATATCACGTCCATCAGCCAGAAGTTCACCAACTGTTTGGGTTTAAATATATATTGAAAATTCAAGGACTTTCCACGAATTTCCACAAAGTAGGGGAAACTTACGCTAATGAGGAAGTTAAGCAGCTCACAGAAGGCGTACTTCAACGAGTAGCAGCAGTGAATCGGCGAGAACTGAGCCCGAAAGTACTTCGTTAGCATCTTGAGGCGAGTGCGATAGGTGGACTCCAGGATGAGGGCGTCGCCCACTTCGCAGCACAGCTGCTTCATGCGCTGCCCCTCCCACACCTTCCACAGGTACGAGGGGAAATAGAAGAGGAGCGACTGGAAGAGCAGGATCATAAAGACCCACTGATAGTAGCGCAGATACAAGCGCTTAGTCACGCCGCGCGTTTCCGGCCCAACACCCTCGGCAATGGAGAAGATCCGGGCATACTGCTGATTCTTGGCCATCAGAGACCGCAGGCTGCTCAAGTTGTAGCCGCCGCCGCTGCCGCCCCCGCCGGTGGAATAGGAGGTCAAGTCCCAGCTACTGCCGCTGCTCTTGTGATCGCTCTCCGACGGCAGAATGTAGGTGCCCATGGTCCAGCAGTAGGATTGTACATACTCCGTTTGTTTCTCGGAGCTAATGCAAAGGATTGGCTCGCCAAAGTATTGCTTCGCCGACAGCAGAAAGGTGCAGGTCAGCAGGATGACGATGGTGCACTTGGAGTGCAGCGTAAAGATTGGATCATAGATGCGGACGGTCTTCAGGCGCAAATACTTGGACAGGGGCTTCACCGCAGCGTACATATTGCAGAGCCAAATTGGATTCTCAAGAAGGTAGTATGGATGGATAATACGGCGTCCGGTTCGACGATATTTGGACACTTACACTAAGACTTATCGGTTGGCACGTTTTCTCTCCAAGCTCGGCTGCTGCTTTCGACTGTCTGGAATTATGTGTGACAGTTCCTGTCAGTCCTATATCTGTCAAGATAACTACATATAGTCCAACATAGTTGTCGAAGCCCCCGAATATCTAGAGTTGCCCTTGAATAGTATTTATTATGTCTGTTTTGCTAAGAAAAAACGATAGGCAATACCTGTCCAATTATGTTTTATCCTATATCATCACAATCAAGACAAAAGAAAGCAAATATACATTCAACATTTATTTAAATACTTTTTTGTTTACATTGCAGGATGCATACAAATGTTATTAAACTCTGACTTGGGATTAGAAGCTTAAGAATTAAAGATATTATCCTCAAACAGGGATCAGTTTTCAGCTGGGTTATGCGGCTGGAATTTATCCGATTGTTGCTTGGAATATGGGCTTATTTTGTGGCTTTTTTTTGTGCCGAAAATGATTGAGATCCATCAAATCGAAATACCATTAATGGCGGCTGGTGCCGCCTGATTTGTGCAGCCCATCAATCGAAAACACTATTCACTTGCCCTGCAGCGAAAATGGACAGCGTTTTCAATTCCATTCAGTGTGCAGTCCGGGGACTCCCCGCGTTTTCCTCTTACCGCTTTTCACCGTGTTTCCCCACCGTGTTTCCCCTGCTATTTTCAAAACTCGTATGTATGAGGATCACGAGCTGTGGGAACGCCAGCGAATGGCAATAATAATAAAATGATTAATCGATGCTACATGACTGCATATACAAATAATTCCCAGCGGTGTGTCGTCATCAGCGTCATTACCCACATCGTCCTCATCATCATCATCATCATCAGCAGCATCATCATCATCAGCAGCATCATTGTAATAAGCTGGGAGGTGATGGGGCTTGGCAACTATAGTACATCGTCATCAACATTATCATCCTCGCCGGCTGCCCCCGTGCAAATGTTTATTGTGGGAATTCGCTGGCTGTGCGACGTGTCGAGTGGCGGCGGCAGAGGCGGTGGCGGTGGCGACTCTAGCATCAGTTGCTCCTGTCCAGTTACCAGTTACCAGCGCCAGTTCCCCGTCTCCATCTCCTATGCGCCGCACAAAAATTAAATTTATGAATTGTTTCGTTTGTGCGTGACCGGAGATTTACAATAATCAGAAATCGGGAATCAGAGAACACGCTCAGGAGACTAATTAGTCCTGGCCGTGGCGGGTATACGGATGCCAAATTGTAATTATAATTTCTCGTGTCTGCCGACTGCCCAGATCCAGGACCTCGTCCTGCCTTCTCCCTTCTCCGCCTCGCTGATTGTTTGGCAATAAAACGGGAACAAGAATGAAATATGAATCGAAGCAAGCGGAAGCGGAAACGAATTGAAATGAAATAAAGAAGTCATAGTTTGCACCTAGAAAGATTGAGATATTTCCAAACCTTCAATAAATGGTATTTAAAGTATAGCCACAATTTCTTATTCTGTTTATTTTATTGTTTTATTTCTCTATTTTTTTTTTAGGCATAAAACAAACAAATAGAAAATATCTAAGAAAACAAAAAGAAATTTCTAAGATATACAGTCATATTTATGTCATTATAACAATTCCATTATAAACGTAATTTATAGCTGTGCTCCCACATAAATTCATATAATTATAGACAATAACTGAACAATAAAAGAAGATTCCTTTTTAGACACTGTTACTCCGCCGACACCAATCAATCTCGGCCAGGTGCTGATCCCTTCGCCACATAGTCACTCCATTCATCTTGAACGACATCGCTGGGCTCCATTGGGAGAGCCCATAAAAGTTCGCTGACAGCTTTTTAAATATTTATTTAAATGAAATTCATTATTTAAAGCGATTTTTCATTGACCACAAAAACCGAAAAACGTTTGCTGTACTGACCGGGAGCAGGAGCAGGAGCCGGAGCCGGAGCTGGAGCTGGAGCAGGAAAGCATTGGGTGATGGGAATTGGTCTGGTGTCGGGTTGGGCTGGACAGGATGAATGGCCAAAATGGATGGATGGTAGGATCCGGGATCCCCCACTGCGTGTGTGAGTGTGCATTGTGTGGGGCCATGGGCTACGCATTTCGTGCTTAAATAAATAAATTGAACAATTATGCGTGGTTGCGGTTGTTTTGGCTTTGATGGAGCCCGGGCATAATCCTATTACCGGGGCCATTCGCCAGTTGCCACTCTGCCATTCGACACTGGCCGCCCGATGACGACTCCCATTTCGGGTCCGCCCCATAACCCCAGCCTGCACCTCGTACAGCTCCCTCCTGTGTTGCGATGTAACTCCTGAATGCGGTGACTGCTATATGGTCAATGGTGGATGCTGGATGGTGGTTTACTTTTCCGCATAAATACGGCAAAGCAGCTGGCGGTGCTCCCGGTCGGGCTCCGCAGGCGGCTGCCTCTTATTTCGTTGCGTTCCAGGCTCGATAATTATTTGCTGCCCAATTTAGGTAAACTTTGTTAAAGTTGGCTACGATTCCGTCGAAATTAGCGTTGCTCGTATTTAGTCCAATAATTGCCGTTGTTTTGGAAAAGCTGGCAAAGTTCAACGAGGAAAGTGGAAAATAGTCTGCAAGTTTTAATTTAGGTAATTGGGCCGCGACATAGAGCAGGGAAGATATCGATATCAAAAGTAATCGGCATCTCGAGGGAGCTTTGGCGTTGCCAGACTGTTTTGGCGTCTGCTATAAACAAATAAATAAATGTGTTTGTGTATATGTTATTTAATATGTTATTTAATATATAACTTTATCTGTGAATCCTATAAATAAACATATGTAATTGGCCTGATCATTGCTATGTCGAGAACTAAAGGATAAATTAAAGGAAAATTGCTTCCGTCTACTTGCATCTCCAAAGGCCCAAATACTTGCATAAATTCCGCTGAATTCCAAGGGCTCTCCTGGTCAATGGGCCACGCGACACAAGCAGTCCTAAAGAGAGATCTGCGGTTGGCTGTCCGCCCGCCAGAGGCAGCCACTGCACGGAAACAAAAAACGTGGCAGTCTTGCCATAGTAAACACTCATATAATGTAATTATTATTGTAGTAAAGGCAGTAACTTAATAGAATGCATAATATTACGTATCTTTTGCAGCATTTTGTCCACTGTGTAGTTGCGCGTCTTGTCAAATGCACTTTTGAAATGCGCTGCCCTTCACCGCAGGGCGGCAACAGTCCGCGACCACTCACCGACCGTCATCTCACTCGGAGAAGGGTCCCCACACACACTGGCTCCGAATTCTGGGCTGCGTCCGCTTTCGGGTCCATGTCCGCCTCCTGTCCGCCCCAGAGGATCTGTCCCGGACACCAAGGACATTTCGGGGGGTGCCCGCCACTTGAGTCCAAATTTATGCGTTTAATAATGCATTGGATAGACGTCCGTTGGTCGGCGTTGAACGGCGGAGTCTGAGAAGCTGCACGATGATGTGATGGGTCCCGCGTTGGCGCCGCTTACCTCAAAGGCCACATCATCATCATCATCGTCGTCGGGGGCCCGTTATTATGTGCCAACGCGGGCCCTCAACGTGATGTCGTCGACCAGGACCAACAGCTAGAAACGGAAGCGGGAACGAGAACGGGATCATCAGGACCAAGACAAAGGCCAAAGCTAAAGCCAAAGCTAAAGCCAAAGCCAAGGCAAAGTTGAAGGCGACGATATCAGCATATGTTACGAGTCTGTGCGGGGGTGTGCCTCTGCGTGTGTGTGTTTGTGCGTCCCGAGTGTGTGTCCTGGCATGTTCCTGCTGCTCCTGCCGTGCATTGTTCGATTAATGACTTAACGACGTGAGTTGAATAACTTTGATTTAGTGTCATCTCATTTTGCGTGCCACACAGAGCACATGAGGCGGGCGGACCGCCAGGACCTGCTCCTCAGCTCCTCCTCCACCTCTCAGCTAATTATATTTATTTACTGGGCGTGCACACAGACAGAGCGGGATGGTGCGTTGGCGGATATGGCAAAAGGGAGCTGGAGGTGGAGACTGCCAAGAGCAGCATGTGTGCGCTTGTGGCCGCCTTGAGCCTTTAATTAATATTAGAATCCCAGTAGCAATCAAACAGCGGCGCATGATGAACATATTTGATATGATATTGCCAACAAAGAAGCTAAACGGGAGCATCTTGGCCGAATATAAGTGCCATTGGACATATAACCATAGTGGCAGAGAAGGTTCTCCTCGAGCCTGCTGACGAATCTGAAGTTGAGCAAGATAGTATCGCATATCTCAGGACCCATACCAGTCTGATGTACTAATTTTGGTATACATATGTATTTATAATATAATATAATAAAAACACCAAGTGCTTATAGTATTTCTTTTGTTTTCTGAGCTTCCTTCGCCGGACTAGTTGCATGTATATAGGCTTGGGACTGGCCAGGAGGATGACAACGATTTGGTTCCATGTCCGAAGCTTCGAACACTCCTCCTCTGATTCCTTCGAACCCCAGTTCGGGCTCTGATCACGTTTAATTAGCCCTAATGAATGTCCGGCTGACGACGGGGCGCGTCTCCGTCTCTGTCCGGAGTTGCTTTCTCGGACGGAGCTATTTAGCTGGCCGCATGGTTTTCTATTAGCCGACACTGGGCACACCATCTAGTCTGGGTTTTTGCCTCGTTATTTGTAATTTGTTGTAAGTTTCTGTTTCAGTTTTTATTGTTGTTGTCGGTGGGCTCTGTCCACACTCTTGTTGTCCTTCCACGAACCCACTGCCACTTCCGGTTCTACTTCCACAGCCACTGCCACTGCCACCTCCATCTCCGGTGGCTGCCGTCGCTTCCCCGTTTTGGGGCAGCAGCATCGACAAGCGGACCGTCGTTGTTTTTATCGACATTGAAATGTGGCCCCAAAACAGTTTCAGCTCATAAAAATACAATTTGCTGCTGCTTATTTTTTACGATGCACCAGAGGGCGATGCTCGGTTGGTCCCAGGGTCTTGGTCTTGGTCCTGGCTCTGTTCCTGATCCTGCCGCTGTCTCATATCCTGTCCGATTTGCTCGGACTCCTCCGCTGCTTGCCCAATCGTTGGCCAAAAACTATTTTCGAGCATGAAATGGTGCGCACACATGCTCCAACTGCGTCCAATGTCCACTTTTCCCCAACCACATACCCTTTCCTTGGGCTGGGACTCTCTCATTTGCTGTGAAGTCCTTGGAAATGTACAACGATTAAAATGAAGAATCTACAACAGGTTTTACTTACTTTCAGTAAAGGTATCAGTTAGAGTATAAGTCCGTCGCTAGGATTTGGTCAGCTCTTCTTATGCTTCCTTCATCGTTTTGTCTATTTTCGATTTGGTTTTTTTTTCCGGTTTTTGTCCAGTTTTCGTTGCGTTTGCCACCAACTTATGTGCGGGCGAACGTGGTGTTTTTGGGGGGCGTGGCGCCTGCAGCTGGGCTCTGGCATTTAAAACGTTTAAGGGATTTGTTTATGTGCCCAGAAACTGAACTGGCCGGAGTTGGACCTTGGACTTTGGACTGGACTAGTTCAGGTGGCACTGGACATATTTCGCTTCCGTTCGACCGTTCGGAATTGGCAAAAGTTGCCCCAAAACATAAAAACAATGAGCGGCCGGAGCGGGAAACGGCCTGACTGAATGAGCCTATCTATTCATAATCCTGCTTAATATTCCCATCTCCCATCCAGCTCCAGTTCCTGCTTGGTCACTTCTAGTTTTGGCATTTCCGGGAGGTCAAGGGATATTAAATAAATAAGCCCCCACTGCAAGAACAAAGTTTCGAACAACTGCCGACATTCATAGACACGTTGAATGCTGAAAGAGTATTTAAATGAACGTTTTTCAATATCTCATCCATGGCAGCAATTGGCTTTGTTTTGCAAACACAACGTCAAAATAAAATAGAAATTTAATCGCTTTCGAAGAGGCGATAAAAATAAGAAATAAGATATAGAGCAGACCTTGCGGTGCGGAAGATCCTTGCAGAGGCCATGCGAACGTGTGGCTACCGGTGTGAGCAGAGGCCGGGCAGGGATGATCTAGAGATATCTTTATAATAAAATAACTTACATACATATATGGATTGTAGTCAAGGACCCACGACAAAATGTTTTATTTAAACAGAGTTTTGTTCAGTTAAAAGGTACATGATGTTTTTGATAGTTTTTTATTTGTTTAACTGGTCGTGGAGCCTGATGTACTGGAGATGGCAGCTCTGCTACAGGAACCGGAATCAATACGTAAAGTGGAGGCGACTGCTGTCCTTAATTGTCCGGCTCTGGTGGATTCTGGGGTGGCAATTCGTTGCCATAGCTATAGATCTTACGAATATCCTCAAAAAGCGCAACTTCACGGCAGTAAGGGCAAAAGAAGTTATTTGTCAAATACAGAGAAACGCAACTTTTTCCGAAAAGATGGCCGCAGGGCAGCGAGGCACAGCAATGGTCGCCATCCTGTTGCCACGGCGTCTGGCATATGAAGCACAAGTTCTTTTCGTCGATCTCTTGCAGCCTTTCGTTTAATTTATCCACCTTGCGGTACAAATGATGGATCAGATCGGCCTGCCTCTTGACTTGCCCCGACAAAGACTCCGCCAAGGCCTCCTGCCAACCGATAAACTCCTTCAGCTGCTCGGACAGTGTCTCGGCATTGGATATTTCCTGCCGCAGCCGTTGCATCAAAGAGTCCTTGTTGGCAATCCAATTTGCATTATCCACGTTGCCCTGCTCCTCCACGCCGGCCGGCTGGGACTGGAACTTGCGCTCCGGCGATGGCTGGACTCCGTTCCAGGACATCTCCTGCTTCGGCTGACCCACCGGTTGGATTAGATCGGCCATCGACATCGGACTATCGTCTTTAGGTTCCAACTTCATTTTTTTTGGATAATAGTCAGACATTTTCAAAGGAAAGGAATGTCAGAAAGCACGTTGCGGAAAAGTCTAATAGTCGCACTAACACTAATGTCAGAGACTTAGTGATGGAAAAGCTGACACCGATACAATTCTAAAACAATCGATAAGCAGTCCGATGGCAGTCCAGAAAGTCCAAATTTATTTCGCCAAAAACTCCTGAGCTCCTTATTCTGATTAGTTTATTTCATCCGTAAAATAAGGTAAGACTTATGAATTCTGTTTTCCCAGCAAGCTATTCCCTAGATGATCATGGACACCAGCCGCAATGAATAAGGGGATGGTGCTCAGGACGGTGGAAGTACAGCCGGTGTATTTCGAGCTGTTGCATTTGCACTGATGATCGGCGATGCTGGAAACATCACATAATCGTATTAAGACGGAGAGGGACACCTCCAAGTCATTGTATCATCACTGTCTCCACCACCTGCTATTATGACGTTCCAAGTGTCAAGCTGACCACATCTGTGGCGATGCATTCTTTTATTTTTTGTCAGTGCAAACATTTCAGCGCTCTTTCTTCTTTTGCATTCGATTAGATCCTTCACACACAGACCGTGTGCTGTTTGCACACAGACCGCATCAAAGATATATGTACATATATATATAAGTATGCATGTGCATATATACATATGCATATCTGTGCGTGTGGTCGGCCATGGGGGACATGGGGGAAATGGGCGAAAGGACGCAGAGAAGTCGGAGCCATTGCACTTATTGTATAATTATGCAGTTTAATGAATACTAAAAAGCTGCCAGACAGCGGAAACAGCGGCTGCAGTGGGGTGTTGCTTGCAATAAATACAAAGCTGCGTGGCGGCCGAAGGGAAAAAAGGAGCCGCAGAGAAACGGCAGAGGCCAATGTGCGGGAAAAGCAAACAGAAAAACAGCGGAATGAAAATAAGCGTGTGTATAAAATTAAGAAAACGGGATAAAGAACATGCAACAACGCTCACTGTATGTGTGTGTGTGTGTGTGTTTTTGTTTGTGTGTGGCCGCCATGTTGATGATTATAGTTATTACCGCGTCGGGTTAGGGACTTCAACAGAGCCTCGTCCTTGCACAGAAAACCAAAAATAATATACTAGTACAAAAAATGATGTGTTAAGGATAAATAAATAGTTTTAACGTACTTTTCGTGTCCCTTGATATATTGATTTTATTATTTAAGTATGTATATAATTCTTATAACAAATTTATCCATAAACGAATAGAGTTTCATTTAAATGTGGGGTCTTGACTTGTTTTCTAAATAATATATCAGATATTTTAATTTAAAAAACAAGAAAAATATGTGCCATATATCACAAAGCTATTATTCTATTTATATATTTAATATTGAAAGACACAAATCAAACCTTATAATTTAAGAATATTTATTAGACATTAAATTCCCATTGCTCATGGTGTCAGTTATTTATTTTTTCGGTGCAGCCGAGTCGTTGCTGCATTTTGGAAGCCTTGGGCCCGGACTGGACAGTCCGACTCCGACTCCAGCTAGGACCTTCCCTCCATTCCACACCAGTTGGCACAACTCCCCCGTCCACTACTTTTATCATGGAGATAACGATGCGGTATTCACAAAATAAAACGTTTTGCTTATTGCCCAGCCTCGCCCTGGGATCTGGATAGCCCATCTCGAGGGCTTCTCCTGAAAACTTAACTAAAACGAATTGAATTTTGCGATGGAAACTTGTATTATGTTTATTATAATATTGTAATGTATGCATGGAAAAAGATCGGCAGTGGTCAGAAGATCATAACTTCAGTTCTAAGCCGAATATGTGTTCATTATGATAATGCCTTGGCGTCCATTTCATTTGCATCCTCGGACGCCTGACAGTCATTATCCGACAGTGCGGATATCCGTAGCACACTTAAGCTTCAACCTTACACTTGCCACTTTCTATTTTTCTATTTGAAATTTCCTTTTTTATTTCTATTTTCCGGATGCTTCTTTCCACTGCGTTTTTAATTTGGTTCCTCCTTGAGCTGTGCGAGTTGGTGTGCCAGGGTGTGGATGTTAGTGTGTGTCATTTTATGCATGCATTTTTTAATAGCTTAAATATGCGGCAATAAAACTTTAGCACGCTCATCTTATCGCCAACGCCTAGCAAGTTCTGCCGCTGCCGCCTCGCGGGATGACCTCCTGCCTCATCCTGGCTCGTCCTGGCTCGTCCTGCTCTCCTACAGCCACCCTTTGTGACCGTCGCACGTAGCTAATAAAAGCCAATGGGATGGGCTTCCCGGGCTTCCATTTCCAGCCAACACACCGGCAGGAACTAAGAATCGGTTGGCAGCTGCCGACATGGCGCCATGCACGTGCTCATTTCACCTGCAGCAGGTGCCTCATACCCGTTTTTTTTTTACCACCCACCAGACGCCACCCGGAGCACCCGCCACTTGGTGGCATCTTGACTTTTAACTAGCTAACTTGATAAAACTACAAAACTATACAATAAATATGCAAAAAAGCAAAGGAGACGGCGGAGTAAAAAGAACGTGTGAGAAAAAAGGCGGAGAGTAAGCTGGAGCCAAGGCTGGTTGGATACCAGCACAGGATACCGGAATCCTGCGGAGCCTTTCGAGTGTCACATAAGTGAGGCTGGCCATCGACTGAAGATGCCCCCAAGCGCACTTTCCGGTTAGTCCACCTTCCTGCCTTCCTTCCGTCTGCGATTGCATTTTCCGCCTGCATCCTTCCTTCCTTCCTTCCATTCTTTGGCGCCTGCTTCGTCCTTCGTGCTGCTTCGGTGGGCTTCTTTAAGGTGTTTGCTGCAGCGCTGCAAGTAATTTGGTTCATTGGACCATTCTGTTTTGTCCCACTAGATTCTCTACTAAAAAGGATATGCCTTTTTTCAGGATTATTTCGATTAGCTACTTGACATTTCATTTATTAGCTTCAAGGGCACCGCTTGGCGTGTAGAGAGAAGGTCGCTGGTAATTCCAGAATATTTAAGTTGGGAAATAAAGGATAAAATATTACATAATTATATTAAATGTTTATTTATATACCTATTGTAAATTATTCAAGATATCCTTCGAAACCAGTCAGCCAATGAAGTTCAAAGCAACGAGTACAGACAACCAGCAAAGACGACGAGACAGAGCGCTGGCAAATTACAATCTTACCTATATATTAATAACTTTATATTAAATAAAAATATACTAAGTGATTCAATAAATTAATTAGCACCACAGCTATGACCTGATTCTATTCCATTTTATACTAATAAATCTTAGAATAAGAACACGTCGAGACGAAGAGGCTGTGATTGTATCTGAAGTTACCCCAGGTATCCGAATGTAAGTAACCCTTTCCAACTCCCTCCGATATATGCGTATTGTGCGTTAATTGATTTACTGGCTGCTGTTTTGCCCACATGGACTCAAATGGGACTTGTAAGGGCATCCAATCATTCCCATAGGCAGCTCCGCCGCTTTTAATACCCCATTCGGTCGCCCGTTTCCATTTCCATTTCACAGCATCCCTTTCAACGGCCCAAATATGCGGAACCTTTCCACTTTACACCTCCAGGCATTCAGTATCCTTGAGGATGCCCCCAGCCTCAGCTCCAGCCATATCCCCAGACATCGCAGGCAACCCAACATTCCAGGGATGTGCGTGCGTGTGAATGGGAATTGGCATTGACATTGGCATAGTTTTATTCTTTCGCCGATGTTCCACTTCTTTTCAGTTTTATAGGCTTGTTATTTCATTAGCATAATCAAATCGTCCGGGGTAGGTAGGGGAGCTGGCGATGTGGATTGGGATGGTGTGGAGTAGCAGAGGTTGAGGAGCAGCGGTGGCTGATCGTATATCTTAATTCTCTAGTTAGGTCCTTGAGCGCTTCTACCCACTTTTCAATCAATTCCCATCGCTTTTACCGTTGTTTCTCGTGTCGCCTTTGTGCCTTTTTACTGTCACTTCCCCCGCACGGGCGCGTATCCTTGCGCGTATCCTTCGGGCTCCGTTGCCACCAAGAAGCTGCGCCCTTCATCGCCATCGTCATCGTCGTTCCGGTGGCAAATCTCTGCTGAAAGCCATCATCTTCGAGGCATTGTCGGCAACATAACAAGGACGAACCCAACAAGACCAACAACTCTGCAACGAGAGCCTGAATCACAAGCTGTTTGCGCTTTTCTCGCCTGCCAAGGCTCGTCATAGAATTGCACTTGAAAAAACCAGGTTGCAATGCCATCGAAGTTGTTATTAAAAGCATATTTTTTCGACGCCAGAATGATATCTGTGGCATACCCGCTTGGTGTCCTTAATACTTTCAAGAAAAGTGTTTTCTTTTTGTTCAACCATTTTTATTTTTTTGGGGGAACTTCAAAGTCCCTTTCGTTATTTTCGAAGATTTGAAGGTTGTTTTTGGGCAGTGTTTAGAGAGTGAGAGAAAGCGCGACCGGAGCGACGCGATAGTGAGAAGTAAAAAAGTTGTGCGTTTTGCATAAAGTGCGCTTATCCCCGCAGGATATGACTGGCAATGACGCGAGGCATTCCCCACGCCCACGCCCAAGCCCACGCCCATGTCCTCCCCACCAGCCACGCCCAGCACATGGTCTCCTCCTGTGATGGTGTCGCTCCTGGTTATGCTCCGTCTAATTTCGCTCAAAGCCCGCGAAGAGCGCACTGTGACAACTCTGGAGTTCTTGGGGGCCCGCCTTCTCATCGTCTTGGCATGGCTTGGCTTTTCAAGTGCACGTGCCGAAATGCAGCTGGAAGTGTGTCAGGCGGCGAGTCATCCTCTCACCACGACACTCCGCATCCTCACCAGGTTTCACTATTTCGAAAGCAATCTCAGCTATGTATACAAAAAAAAAAACGATGTAGGAAGAACGAAAACAACACAATATTTAGCTATTTTTTCCGATGGAAAACATAACGAAGAATGGCCATGTTTCATATTTAATTCTCGCTGAAACCCGAAAAAGAATGGCGCCCTCTTGAGGAAAAACAGCAGTGCCCACTCGCATTCCCTGCGGTCCTGTTCAATTTCGCCTCCTCATCCCTTTCCCCAGTCAGCCTTTGTCTAGTCTCTGCGCCTGTCGCTTGCTTTTGAGCCCCAAGCTTTGATTTATGTTAACGCTACCTGGCTGCTGCACCCCTTACTTCAACTTGTCCCCATCCACCACCAACAGGTATCCCTTCCCCGCTGTCGGTAAATGTCTGCATCTGCTGAGAACAACGGATAATGGTCAAGTGAAATACGTCCAACAGCACCTACAAGTGCTGCGGTCATGGGCGTAGAATGCAGGGCGAACGGCATATACATATGTAGTTATATATATTATTATTATTATATACATTACAATTGTTAATAGGTCAGTAAGGAATGAAATGAAATTATAATAGAAAAAACCTTCAGCCCCCCTTCGCTATCTATGGCCGCAAAAGATGCCATTGACAGCGAAGTGGCAAGCAAGCATTCACAGAGCCAACACACATGCGGCACATACGAGACATATCTACATGCGAGCTGCGCCTGGTCATTTCCATTGAACTCTCATTCAGGCATTCGCAGGTGTCCCATTGTTCACCGCCAGCCAGTGTCCGCCGCTTTCCCCAGTCCCAGTCCCTCAATTGTTGGGACATGATCCGCTATTGCCTTTCGCCATCGCCACTCACTCACCGGTGCTTGTGTCTTGGCATAACCTGTCACCTGAGGGCAACTGAGGTCTCTTCTCCAGTGCGAATTCCCCATTAGAGCCTATTCAAGTAGTACAAAAGTTACCATTATATGAATTTGTGCAAATAAATCCACCTGTCCTATATAAACAAACAACAACGATTTGCCTAGATCCCAAACTTGACTTTGCCGATCATATTTTGTATATGGCGTATATAGATATACTATATACTTAATTTACAATATATTATATTTGATATTTCCAATCAAATGGCCTGATTTGGTGCGTTTTCTGTGGACATCATATTGTGAATAAATATCGGACGAAATCATATTGTGAATAAAGATAGGACGAAATCTTCATTCACAATATCACGTCCACAGAAAATGCATTAAATCAAATTCAAATTTGACCAAAAGTTACTTACTTAACCAACCGAGAAATATTTTGCTAGATATTACCTTCATCCATAACCTAATCCGTGGTGACGTGGAGTGTACAGACCAACTTAATTAACACATAACGAGTATAAATATTAGATTTACCTTGAGTGTAAACATCGTATAAAATGCATGGCCCTATAAAGTTTTATGTGCACATTATAACGATATCTACATACAAGTATTACCAAATTTAGGCACAAATGAAGAACTTAGCGTCAGTTCAGAAAGAGATGCAGAAATATCGTTGTTCGTGGACATCGATATTTTCAATGCTTATGGCGAAAAATCAAATAAGAAGTGTTTAGTTAAACAATGGTTTCAATTTCCAGTAAGGTTTTTATTTAAACAAACGAAACATTTTAAGAACAATAAATATATCATATTTCCAACAAAAAATTAAAAAAATAAATAAATATATCATATTTTCATCTTTGAGATTATGTTGTTTGAAATGCGAGACGCAAAAAAATGTCTAACCAATGTTTGTTAATGCCTCCCCATCAGTAGTTACCTAAAATAAATAATTTCCACAATAGATTCCTTTAAAAATATATATAAAAGCTTAAATTCTTACCTCCCAATACGAAAATCGTAGAGATGAACTTTCTAGCCAGCGATATTTCCAAAACAACGATGTTAGCGATGTTTCCAAAATATCGATGAAGTCGATGTTGATATCGATCTTTTCCCACCTCTGCTTCAGAAAGCACGCTTTCCTTCCGCGGATATTTTTCTTGTGAAAAAAGTATTTCTCGCGTAATTAAATTCCAGCTTCTTGGGACAAGTTTACCTACATAACTCGTGGTAAGTACACGCGCAAGGTGTAAGGTCACGACATCTAACTGGTTGCTTTCCCTTGATTCGTATGTGTGCGTGTTGCGGCTCCGCAGATTCGTCTTTTCCAAAGCGATTTTAGCAGAGAGCTCATTAATTAGTAGAGAAAAATGGACAAGGTCGAAAAGATCATAGGCAGACGCAAGGGGAAGGTGAGTGTTCTTCGCCAGATTTCCCACATCTATATATGTATGTATGTATATGCCTCACCGTCCATTTCTAGCCGCACGTGGAGTACTGCGTGAAGTGGAAGGGTCTCCCCTACTCCAAGAACACCTGGGTGTCTGAAATGTGCTTGGACTGCGAGGATCTCATCCAGAAGTTCGTGGTGCGTCGTCGGGACATGCTAAGAAGCACAGGTACAGTTGTGCTCGAGCACAAGGATAAGCCAACGACTTCCAAGGGGCGCCTTTCGAAGAGCAACGAAAAGGGTAAGTATTTAAACAACTGAAATACACAAGAATACAATAAATAGTGTAGTTTCCCCTGATTAATAACAATAAATCTTCCTTCCCCAGATCGCCGCATCGCCACCAAAAAGGTGCTGCAGAAGCCGTTGGTAGCCAAAGGCTCAGGCGGCTTGAAGGCTAAGAAGATTCCTGGAGCCACCACACAGGTGGTCCAGGAGCCGTCGGCAGCCAAAGGCTCAGGCGGCTTGAAGGCTAAGAAGATTCCTGGAGCCACCACACAGGTGGTCCAGGAGCCGCCGGCAGCTAACAAGTCCTATGGCAGCCTGGAGACTGAGCATATTATTGGGAGCATCAGATGTAACGGCCAGATCTTTAACATTATTAAGTTCAAAGGAGTGCATAATCCTATATGTTTGCCCGAATAGTTTCGGCGAAATGTTAAAGAACTTCTAGAGGAGCGTATTCAGATCGATCAGGACCCGGGTGTTTCTACGACAATCAAATGAAAGCTTGAAAATCAAATGAAAGCTTGAAAATATCAATCAAAACCCGCCATCTCAATAAAATGAAAATATATCAACTTAAAAGAACTTACGCTATTCTTGGGAAATATTTATAGAATTAATAGTTATATATGTATGCACACAATATTCTCAACAGTAATATGGCGATGTTTTATTCGAACGAGTCCACAGTATTCCGATCTTGTTGGCCATGTGCACAATTTGAGCTCAGGGCCTTCACCCACTCCTGAAACCAAAGCCTTATTCCTATTCATAGTTATCTTGGTAAAAGGATCTTTTCAGCCCTCCAACGCTTTTCCTCTTTAACCAGAATTACGCATATTTACACCCGGAAACCAAATAAAATAATAAGGTAATCAATAAAATGATCATTGCATTGCTTTATTGGTTTATGGTTGTATCGGCTGATCTACTCCAAGTCCATCTTGTTGGTCATATCCTTCATATCTTGTTTGGCCAGATCAGCGTTCAGGTTCTTCTTCTGGTTGAATGTGTTCTTGTCTAAGGTCATCATCCCCTCGCGGTTCACCTTAATATCTTCCTTGCTGGTGGGGGTGTTTACCTTGGCATAGCGCTTCAGCTCCTCCAGCATGTCCAGCGGATTGCCTGCCTTGGAGTGCTCCGCTTCGCCGGCACTAGAACGGCGCACGGGACGCGAAGTTGGAGCCTCGACACGCCGCTCCCTGTCCAACGACTGCGCACGAGTCCAGGGGTGCTTCCTGCTGCGCTTCCGGGTAGCAGAGGGGCAACGAGTGGGAACTGGAAAACAGTATTTTGTTATCTCCCGTTGAGCTCCCCTTAAGAACGCCTCACCTGATCTCTTATAGTCGGCGACATTAGCAATCATCTGTACTAGCTGCTTGTCGGTGGCCATCTCGTCGATCTTCAGTGCATCGAAGTCCATTTTGATTTGGGCCAAGTTCTCTTTCAGCTCCCCATCGGCTACCTTGCGCTCTGCCCCTTTGCGGCCCTTGTTCCGAATGGGAGGCATTTTCCCTTCCAATTTTTAAATCCTTAAACAGCTTTGACTAGCTTGGACAAGGAACTCAAGGCTTACTTAAGGGGAAACAAAATTACACTATGAAGAAGAGTCTTGAATGCCCAAGGAGCGTGAAATCTGTGGTAAGTAAAAGAAAAAGAAAATCAATTGAGGGGACATCGTTCGCTAACGCCACCGCCACTCAAGATAGCGCAGCTAAAGGCATTTCTCAATGAAGAACAGAAGAATCATCCTGTTTAATAAACAAAATATAACACATAGTATCCAAGAATAAGGAGAAGTAAGCACGAAATCGCCTGATAAATCTCTTGAGTGTCCTGAGCCGCCTTCCCCTTGCGATGCAATTGATCAATCTATGTATGCTTTTCTGAGCTGATCAGGGTAGCCAGCGTCGATTTGTCAAATCTATCCACACCTCAGAAGCTCAGTGAGCTAAGCTAAGTCAGTCGATAATCAGTTTTCCCCAAGTGGTACCACCTGTGT